>AWOL01S0046722.1:14030-40571 GCA_000715115.1 Nicotiana otophora | reverse complement strand
TTCGGTTTGAGGTAAGTAACGCTTTCAAACTTGGTTCTGAGGGTTCGAAACCCCAACTATGTGGTATGCGATTGGTATTGAGATGACGCACATGCTAAGTGATGGGCGTGTGAGCGTGCACCATGAGAATTGTGGCCTGGTTGATTCCATGGCACTGTATAGTGACTCTATTTTGTTGATATCCATGTTTTTATCTTGTGATAAAGTAATTGAATTGTCAATCATGCTAGATATCATGTTTAGGCTTTATGTCGGTACGACTGGGACCCCTAGTGGTCGTTTCTTGCTGTCATCTCACTGATTTCATTGATATTATGTACTCAGTCATGTTCATGCATTTCATATCATATCTCCCTCTTAGTTGTTATTTATTGATACATCATATCATTGTTTCGGTCTAGTTTTCATTATATTGTGAGCCGGCGAGTGAGACTGGAGAGATTGATGACTGCGTGAGGCTGAGAGCCTGATTATGAGTGATAGTTATGGGATCGGGCTTCACGCCGCAGTGATTGTACTGATTTTTATGATAGTGCTTGGGATGTAGGAGCCCCTCCGTTGTTTGTACACACCCCCAGTGAGCGCGGTTGATATTATTGAGGGATGGATCTTCCTTGGACATGGATCTTGTCCGAAGTACTTGATACCTGGAGATGGATCTTCTCCAAAGGGATGGATTGGCCTTCCTTGATATTGGGTGACTTATAGTGAGTGATGTATATGTTCTGGGATGGATCTTCGCTGGGCTGTATGGGCCATATACAGTACCGAGTGGTTGAGCATTCGGGAGTGTGAGCACATGAGGCTGACAACATGACNAGTGATGTATATGTTCCGGGATGGATCTTCCCTGGACATGGATCTTGTCCGAAGTACTTGATACCTGGAGATGGATCTTCTCCAAAGGGATGGATTGGCCTTCCTCGATATTGGGTGACTTATAGTGAGTGATGTATATGTTCTGGGATGGATCTTCGCTGGGCTGTATGGGCCATATACAGTACCGAGTGGTTGAGCATTCGGGAGTGTGAGCACATGAGGCTGACAACATGATGCATCACATACAGCATGTGCATTGGCATGTAGAGATAGCGGAGTTATATTCTTTACACTGTTCGGATCTACTTCACTTTACTGTTTTGAGTTGCCTATTTAATTTGAAAGCATGCCTATGTTTATGTTCAATTATTTCTATTTTATCTGTACCGGTTGAGTCTGTCACTACCTTTCAGTCCAAAGTTTGGAGTTGTTACTTACTGAGTTGGATTTACTCACGTTACTCACTGCACCTCGTGTGCAGATCCAGGTATTGTTGGTCACGGCGGCGGTTACTGATTGCGGCTTCAGAGTTCGGAGACTACCAAAGTAGTTGCACGGCGTTCGCAGGCCTTGACTCTCCTTCTTTATCACTAGTTGCATTTTCAGTTTATTTCTCTAGACACTGTGGTGGGCTGTATTATGATTTAGACGCTCATGTACTCTGTGACACCCCGGTTTTGGGATGGATTGTAACGTATTTTGGATATTTCTGTTTTCAAAAAGGCTTTCCTAAATTATTAAATTGCTTCAGTCTTTAGTTCCACGATAGGTGTTATCACGACGGTTAGTTCTTATAACTTGGATGGATAATGATGTCCCATACTAATATGAAATTTATGTTTAATTAATTAATCACGTCTTAACCACGCATGATTAATTAGGATTATGAATATTTCCATATAAATATTTGCTAACAAAAGATTTGGCGCGCATCTTCCAATCATCGCAATTGGAGGCATACTATTTCCATTTACACAGTACTCGGACTAATTAGGATGTTCCAGTTGTGCACCTAAACACATAATAAAGTGTTCCAATTAGACACTCGCTGGGGGAGATATTGGAAAAATGGTTCTTGGTTTTTAATTTTTATCGAGGAGAGCCTTTAAATGTATTTAACGGAGTAGGAGTTTGTTTTTAATTGATTGGGTTCTTTTTTAACTGACATGTATTGTTTTTGTTTGTTATAGTAACTGCTTATATCCGATGTGTATAATTACAAGACGTAGTGGCATATATATTTTAAGTGATTAATTTATCCACATGACGAACACGAGCAAACTGAAGCTTTTTCAAGTTTGAGACAGAAGTGTCTAAAATGAACATTTTATGATGTGTTTAGATACTCAATCGGAATAAGCCTGAGGTCGAGTATCTAAATAAAATATATTAACAATTTTAAGCGGCTCTCAATATATTCCGCCTATACTAGCAGTCGTCTTTAAAGGTAGGTCCACGGATTAAGCAGAAGTGTATTCTATATCAATCTGTTATAGGAACGAATGCTTCTCACCGAGTATGCTTCAAGTCATTGCCAAATATCCAGCATTAAATATTTGAGGCACATCAACTATGAATTCAAATATGCTATTTTTTTTAGTTAGTCCTTGATAAGAAATAGTAAAATAGAAAAGTCCAATACCAAAAAATTGTTCATGCCGATTCTAGCAAAACTGCTTTGCAAAACTATAAAAGATAGATGCTTGCGCTGTCTCCTGTTTAGGTTGTTCCTTCGACTGATACCGAGATGCATGCTGTTTTCCGTTGTAAGCAAGTATGTTGCTTTGAGTAGTAAGCAAGTATAATTTCTCAAGTGTTCAATAAGAAAACAGAAATCCTTTGATTTGCCAAGATAAAGTTCATGAAACTTGGATCCAAGCCTGATACCTTTCAGTCTGATGGGAACAATGTCAGATATGTTGTTTCTGAGTTAGCCTTGGACATCACGGTTAATGTCGGAGATGTAAAGTTTTGAAAGGCTCTATTATTCAATAACCAAAACAATGATTTACAGCATGTATATATACAATATATTCCAGAGTACATAAGACTTCTAACCCTATATAATTATGTTTTTAATAAACTCCCATCCTAGAGTTTAAGTATGATTAAGAGTCATCCTTTACATTCCCCCTCAAGTTGAGCAGGATCTGGTAGCACTGCCAACTTGTTCCTTAGCAACGAAAATCGAGATTTTGTTAGTGGCTTAGTTAAGATATCAGCTATTTGATCATGCGAGCTCACATACCGAACTTGTAAAGATTTTGCACGAACTCTATCACGGACAAAATGAAAATCAATCTCCATATGCTTCGTCCGTGAGTGAAAAATGGGATTCGATGTTAAGTTCGTAGCACTAAGATTGTCACACCATTGTGTTGGAACTGTAGAGAAAAAGAAACCGATTTCTCAAAGAAGATGTTCAACCCACGTAACTTCTGACGTAGCAGAAGCTAGGGCTCGATACTCGGCCTCTGTACTCGACCTAGAAACAACCTTTTGTTTATGTGAAGCCCATGAAACAAAGTGAGAGCCTAAGAACAAAGCAAATCCAGTAGTCGACTTCCAATCAGTAACATCACCTCCCCAGTCTGAGTCAGTATAACCGTGTAATAAGGACGAGAACTGTGAAGCAAACAATAAACCATATGATGGAGTCACCTTAATATATCGTAGAATACATTTAACAGCAACCCAATGTGAGTCCAAAGGATTATGCATGAACTGAGACACCTTGTTCACCACATAAGCTATGTCAGGACACGTAAAGGTTAGATATTGCAGTGCCCCAACAACATTGTGGTATAATGTAACATCAAAAAAGTGAGCACCATTTGTAGTTGAGAGTTTGTTTGTAGCAGAAGCTGGTGTAGATGTAATGACCCGACCGGTCATTTTGAGTATTTTAGTCCCGATCACCTAAATTATGATTCATCTATGCTATATTGTGATTATGTAACTTGCCGGGGTGTTTGGTTTTGGTTTCGGTTTCAGAGTGAAATGGGACACATAATCCCAAAGTTGAAAGTTTGAGTTGTAAGAGTTGACCGTAGTTTGACTTTTATATAGACGACCCCAGAATGGAGTTTTGATGATTCCAATAGCTCTGTATGGTGATTTTAAACTAAGGAGCGCGGCCAGATGTTGATTTGGAGGACCGTAGGTCGTTTCGGCGTAAATTGGCGAAAGTTGGAAATGAAAGGTTTGGAAGTTTTACGGGAGTTGAATTTATTGATATTGGGGTCAGAATTCGATTTTGAAAGTTAGAATAGGTCTGTAATGTCATCTAAAACTTGTGTGCAAAATTTGAGGTCAATCAGACTTGATTTGATAGGTTTCGGCATCGAATGTGGAAGTTAGAAGTTTTTTAGGTTGAGATTCGTAGAATTAGATCACATAATGATACCTTCGTGTTGGTTAAAATAATAATAATAATAATAATAAATATTAATTTTTTACCTTGATTTTTATGATAATCATTTTTTTTCCGGAAACACATGTAGTTGGGTTTAAATAATACCCATCCAATTAAATTATTCATATGATAGTTAAACCTAATAATATGGAGTTTCTTTTTGTTTGTATTTTTCAGTTTGATTTCGAGTAAGGAGTAAGATGTGATTTATATTATGTATTTGAGCAGACATAATTTATTTTTTTAAGGCCATGAAGAATATAATATTATTACGGGATATATTTGAGTACAAGTTAGCATATTATTCTGTCATGTCGAGCAACTAAATCAAATGCGCAATTCATATACCAAAATCGTGATAAGACATTAGAATAATTTTATGTGATAGACGTAATTTGTTCTTTATTAAGTTAGCTATACATTATCAATATTCATCATTTTCAAGAGCTTGTGATTTTTTTAATTTTATTTTGTAACTCAATTACATAGGTTAATAATATTTGCGTAATTTTTAAAAAACTTATACTCAAAGATATGAAGTACACGCGCAATGCGCCTACTCTAAAACTAGTATATATATTGGCAAATTTTGTAATTTGCCCATTTTACTTTTAAATTTAGTTGTGCGGAAATTTTTGTTGTCATTCTTTCTTCTTCTTTCCACTTACCCGCATTTATAAAAATTATTTAGTTTACCGCTACACAACCATAGAACAACATAAAATCTTTTCAAATCAAAACATCAAACAGTCAATAATAAAGGTTTCATGAGCAATTTAGCATTAGTGTAATAAAATCAGTAATATATATTGCAGGATTTAAGTGATATTAGTGTAACTGTTACCATTAATATATAAAAAGATTTAAGTTAAATACATCTGACGCTAAAAGCTTACTCGCATCCAATGTTTATACCAAACTTTTTCATGGACGATTAAGTAGTAATAATGAATAAGGTGAAAATGCACTAGCAAATTAATTCCAAGAGAATTGTGTTTCAAGAAGCGTATACATTATATGGATAATGTCAAATTCTCAAATTTATAGCTAGTCCAATGACAAAAGACATGTTTTCGTTTTCTCTAGTTTACGTTGGGGTAAATTAACTAGCTTTTCCATTTCTTGTAAAAGAGGTTGTTAATTCAGATATTTCCTATTTAACGCATTAATTCAATAGAGTTAAAGTAAAAACTTGTAAATAATCAAAAAGAGGAATAATAACAGTATTGAAAACAAGGAGGGTACCAGTAGACAAAACAGAGAACTCTCCATATAGTAAACTGTTGGCACTCTTAAACGGTATAGAACGTCGCCTTCATGCTCCGCCCTATGGCGCCGTTGGATGGAGTTGTACCGACGCGTACTACAAACCAAACCGAATCTCCTACTACGGCTAACCTGACTGTTGAAGGAATTGCAAATATTCTAACATATGCTACCACAATCACCACTGCTACATCTACTCCTATCACTACCATCCGCCATCCCAGAGAATCAATCATTGCTAGCCATACCACTCACAATGAATGCCTGCAGTGATCTTCAAATCCAAGGATTACTATGGAATAATGGCTGAAGAGTGTAGACTCACTATTGTTGGAAGACTTTTGAAACCAAGACCCCAAATTGAAAAAATTAGGTCTACATTTAGAAAGCCTTTTTCGGTAAAANTGTAGTTGAGAGTTTGTTTGTAGCAGAAGCTGGTGTAGATGTAATGACCCGACCGGTCATTTTGAGTATTTTAGTCCCGATCACCTAAATTATGATTCATCTATGCTATATTGTGATTATGTAACTTGCCGGGGTGTTTGGTTTTGGTTTCGGTTTCAGAGTGAAATGGGACACATAATCCCAAAGTTGAAAGTTTGAGTTGTAAGAGTTGACCGTAGTTTGACTTTTATATAGACGACCCCAGAATGGAGTTTTGATGATTCCAATAGCTCTGTATGGTGATTTTAAACTAAGGAGCGCGGCCAGATGTTGATTTGGAGGACCGTAGGTCGTTTCGGCGTAAATTGGCGAAAGTTGGAAATGAAAGGTTTGGAAGTTTTACCGGGAGTTGAATTTATTGATATTGGGGTCAGAATTCGATTTTGAAAGTTAGAATAGGTCTGTAATGTCATCTAAAACTTGTGTGCAAAATTTGAGGTCAATCAGACTTGATTTGATAGGTTTCGGCATCGAATGTGGAAGTTAGAAGTTTTTTAGGTTGAGATTCGTAGAATTAGATCACATAATGATACCTTCGTGTTGGTTAAAATAATAATAATAATAATAATAAATATTAATTTTTTACCTTGATTTTTATGATAATCATTTTTTTTCCGGAAACACATGTAGTTGGGTTTAAATAATACCCATCCAATTAAATTATTCATATGATAGTTAAACCTAATAATATGGAGTTTCTTTTTGTTTGTATTTTTCAGTTTGATTTCGAGTAAGGAGTAAGATGTGATTTATATTATGTATTTGAGCAGACATAATTTATTTTTTTAAGGCCATGAAGAATATAATATTATTACGGGATATATTTGAGTACAAGTTAGCATATTATTCTGTCATGTCGAGCAACTAAATCAAATGCGCAATTCATATACCAAAATCGTGATAAGACATTAGAATAATTTTATGTGATAGACGTAATTTGTTCTTTATTAAGTTAGCTATACATTATCAATATTCATCATTTTCAAGAGCTTGTGATTTTTTTAATTTTATTTTGTAACTCAATTACATAGGTTAATAATATTTGCGTAATTTTTAAAAAACTTATACTCAAAGATATGAAGTACACGCGCAATGCGCCTACTCTAAAACTAGTATATATATTGGCAAATTTTGTAATTTGCCCATTTTACTTTTAAATTTAGTTGTGCGGAAATTTTTGTTGTCATTCTTTCTTCTTCTTTCCACTTACCCGCATTTATAAAAATTGTTTAGTTTACCGCTACACAACCATAGAACAACATAAAATCTTTTCAAATCAAAACATCAAACAGTCAATAATAAAGGTTTCATGAGCAATTTAGCATTAGTGTAATAAAATCAGTAATATATATTGCAGGATTTAAGTGATATTAGTGTAACTGTTACCATTAATATATAAAAAGATTTAAGTTAAATACATCTGACGCTAAAAGCTTACTCGCATCCAATGTTTATACCAAACTTTTTCATGGACGATTAAGTAGTAATAATGAATAAGGTGAAAATGCACTAGCAAATTAATTCCAAGAGAATTGTGTTTCAAGAAGCGTATACATTATATGGATAATGTCAAATTCTCAAATTTATAGCTAGTCCAATGACAAAAGACATGTTTTCGTTTTCTCTAGTTTACGTTGGGGTAAATTAACTAGCTTTTCCATTTCTTGTAAAAGAGGTTGTTAATTCAGATATTTCCTATTTAACGCATTAATTCAATAGAGTTAAAGTAAAAACTTGTAAATAATCAAAAAGAGGAATAATAACAGTATTGAAAACAAGGAGGGTACCAGTAGACAAAACAGAGAACTCTCCATATAGTAAACTGTTGGCACTCTTAAACGGTATAGAACGTCGCCTTCATGCTCCGCCCTATGGCGCCGTTGGATGGAGTTGTACCGACGCGTACTACAAACCAAACCGAATCTCCTACTACGGCTAACCTGACTGTTGAAGGAATTGCAAATATTCTAACATATGCTACCACAATCACCACTGCTACATCTACTCCTATCACTACCATCCGCCATCCCAGAGAATCAATCATTGCTAGCCATACCACTCACAATGAATGCCTGCAGTGATCTTCAAAGCCAAGGATTACTATGGAATAATGGCTGAAGAGTGTAGACTCACTATTGTTGGAAGACTTTTGAAACCAAGACCCCAAATTGAAAAAATTAGGTCTACATTTAGAAAGCCTTTTTCGGTAAAAGGCAGAGCTAAAATCGGAGTATATGACAACTATAATGTCTTCTTGGATTTCACAAACGAGGATGATTTCAATTCAGTATGGTACAGAAGAGTTGTAAAAATCGACGGACTTCAGATGTGACTACAAAAGTGGACGTCGTATTTCAGACCAGATGAAGATATTCCAATTGTTACTGTATGGGTTTTGCTTTCTGGCCTCCCATTTAATAAGCACACTTGGCATTATGCCAAACAAATTTGTAGTGAGGTTGGTACTCTACTAGTTCTAGATGTTGCGACAGAGGGTAAAACTAGGCCAAGTATGGCCAAAGTTAGGGTGGAAATTGATCTGCTCAAACATATTATAGACAGTGTATATCACGACCCAAAATTCGCATGTCGTGATGGTGCCTATCTCAATACTAGGCAAGCCGAAAATCTCAATAAACCATAATTTCTCTTAAGTTTGAAAACATAATATTTACATTCAATATAAAAATCTCACAAATATTGATATAAAACACTCCCAAAACCCGATGTCACTGAGTACATGAACATCTAAATATTAACAAAGTCTGACTGGTAAGAACATTGTCTGAAAATATAGAACAATACAATAACTGAAAGGGAAGAGAGTCAAGGTCTGCGGATGCCAAACACCTACCTTGATAGTCTCCAACAAATAAATCCTCAAATCTAGCAACCGCCATATCCGGAAGTACCTGAATCTGCACACCGGGTGCAGAGTGTAGTATGAGTACAACCAACTCAATAAGTAACAAGACTAATGTCACGACCCAAAATCTCACCCATCGTGATGGCACCTATCTCAATACTAGGTAAGCCTACAATCTCAATAAATCATATATCTTTTAAATTTGGAAACATAATGATTTAATTTAGCGGAAGAAATATCACAAGTATAAATATAAGTACTCCCAATACCCGTTATCACTGAGTACATGAACATCTAAATATTAAATTAAAGTCTTCAACAAGCCCAATTCACCCATACATATGTCACGCCCCAAAACCGAGGAGCGCGACCGGCGCTCAGCCGAGTGAACCCGACCGAGCAAGCCTAATAGATTCCTTCTACTCAAACTCATTCATGAATAAAGAGAATATATGTTTTCCTTAATTAAATAATAAAGTGGCCATGTCTGCAATTACCAATTTCTTACCATAAGTTTCACCATTTTTAAAGTCTCAAATGGACAAGTATATAACCACAACATAGAATAGTTTGTCTTTCTCAGCACCAATATACAACCCACACTATGTCTACAGAGCCTCTATAGATGAAGAATATTACAATGATAATGCCGGCAATAAGGCTCCGGCTATACCTCAAACCGAATACACAAAGTACAAAAGAAATACATGACCTCGGGATGAAGTGGGGCTCACCAAGTCAGCTGGGAAGAAGGTGTACTGCTATCACTGATTAATGTCTCCTGCTGTGGAACCACATGCATCCATTGAAAGATGCAGCGCCCACGGTAAAAGGGATGTTAGTACCGTCGAATAGTACTAGTATGAAAACTAAACACCTATTTAAGAATTTAGAAATACAAGATAATTATGACGAAATTAAAAGCTATCAACAATATTTATATGATTTAAGATGAGATCCTCTATAACTATCTTCACACAAAGCGGCCCTGCCGCCTCACCCGATATATGCAGGTGGAGGTGTACGTACAATATCACAACTCTAATCAAGCGGCCCTCCCGCCTCACCTTAATGTATGCGGGTGGATATATAACCACAGTACCAAGAACCTACACAAAGCGGATATGCCGCCTCACCCTAATGTATGCGGGTGGTGGTGCCACAATAATACCAAAATAATAAGAAAGCGGTTGTACCGCCTCACCCCAATGTAAGCGGGTGGAGGTGCAGTCCCATAATATCATAATCCCTACACAAAGCGGTCATGCCGCCCCACCCCAATATATATGCGGGTTGAGGTGTGTCACAATCACAATCTCTATACCATAATCCCCACACAAAGTGGTCATGCCGCCTCACCCCAATGTATGTGGGTGAAGATGTATCACAATCGCAATCTCTACACAACTTGGCATAATAACTTTCACATAACTCATGACTAGAAGTTAGAACATGTAGATATGGAATCCATAGTTTGGGACACATTCTCAATTTATAATGCAATATGATAAGAGCATTTGAAATACGAATTGAACATATATCTTCATCACAAAACTTATCGGAATACTCAATTTATAATCAATATCTCGGAACTTACAAGGATAATGAGAATGCCAACTCTTAAAGAAGAGTTTAGCCAACATACCTCAATTGAGCTTCCTTAAACTCTAAAACGTTCCGGAATTCTTAGCAACTTCAATCTCTAGGATGAAGACCTAGTGAGTTTCCCTTCTTAATCTTCAAAAACTCGAGCAAGAATTGAAGAACAATTATAGAAGAACACCTTCTCAATCTAGGGCACTCTCTCTCACTCTAAAAGGTCAGATTATCTCTCAAAAATGGCCCAAAACATGTATTTAACGAAGTAGGGTCGGGTTTTAAAAATCCAAAAATGAAGCTCCGGAACAGGTTCTGCGGTCGCATATGAGACCGCATAATGGTTATGCGGACCTCTTATCGGTAGCTTAATTGGTTACAAAATAGCCAAAAGAACTACTTGTGTATGTGGTCACTATGCGGTCCGCATAACTATTATGCAGTCGCATAATGCACCGCATAACAGTTATGCGGTCACATAGTCGACCGCATAGCTGCTTCCAGAATAGCCCTCTCCTGCTCACTTCTGTGGCCATTATGTGGCCTGCATAGTGATTATGCAGTCGCATAAACACACTTTTCCGGCAAAAAATTTCCTTTACTTTCCTGTGCATTGTTCAACCCAAAAAGTCCGAGCCGCGAAGAATTTCTATAATTCTCAAACACGTAAGCCTAGTCCGGCACCATGAAACATTATTTTTTTGTAAATTTTACCAGGCCTTACACTTAAGTACTTTGAATTTTTTCGGGGTATTACATTCTCCCCCGCTTAGGATCATTCATCCTCGAATGAGGGTCAAATTTGGTTATTAGCATCTTATGCAACTCAGTCTTTCATACCACACAGCAGCAACCCCAAATTTGACTAACTCCCTAAATTTTCAAAACTTTCGCCAGAGTTTCCTTTATAATTAGGCCTATCCACCTGTCAGAGAGCCCTAAAAACACATCCGAACAACATATACATATTCCAAAGACGTAATATAATACAACACAATACCAACTATGGCCACATAAGCAATATATTTTCAGAAAGGAACACCCTTAACGCCAATTATTAAAATGATACAAAATTCATAAAAAGTAAGTCTTATAATTTTCCTAGATCACAACTTTATAAATACATGGTCATTCAAACAAATAAGGATACTTTTTCTTCATTTCTTCCTCAGCCTCCCAAGTAGCCTCTTCAACCTATTGGTTTTGCCATAGCACTTTTACGGATGTAGTTTCTTTATTTCTCAATTTTCGGACTTGCCGATCAATAATAGATACCGAAATCTCTTCATAAGTCAATTCTTCATTAAGCTCTATAGTCTCAATCGGAAAAATGACTGTCGGGTCTCCAACTATTTTCTTTAACATAGACACATGAAACATCAGGTGTACTAATGACATCTTAGGTGGTAGTTCAAGCTTGTATGCCACCTCACCGATCCTCTGAATGATTTTGTACGGTCCGACATACCTCGGACTCAATTTTCCTTTCTTACCAAATCGCATTACACCCTTCATGGGGGAAACTTTCAAGAATACCCAATCATCTTCTTGGAACTGCAAATCCCTACGACGAATATTCGAATACGATTTCTGATGACTCTAAGCAGTCTTCAACCGCTCCTTAATAATTTTAACTTTTTCCATAGCCTGATGCACAAGGTCTGGCCTTATCAGAAATGCTTCCCCAATTTCGAACCACCTAATGGGAGATCTACATCTCCTACCATATAAAGCCTCGAATGGTGCCATTTGAATGCTAACATGATAGTTATTGTTATATGCAAATTATATGAATGGTAAATGATCATCTCAGCTACCTTTGAAGTCTATAACACAAGGGCGCAATATATCCTCAAGCGTCTGAATAGTCCGCTCTGCCTGCCCGTCAGTTTACGGGTGAAAGGCTGTACTAAGATTCACCTAAGTACCCAAACCTTGCTGAAATTTCTTCCAAAGGTTAGCTGTGAATTGTGCTCCTCGATCAGAAATGATGGAAACTGGGGTGCCATGGAACTGATTATTTTTTTGATATACAATTGAGCATACTGTTCCACTGTGTCAGTAGACTTAACAGGCAAAAAGTGTGTTGATTTTGTGAGTCGATCCACAATCACCCAATTTAGTCAAACCTACGCGGAGTGCACGGTAATCCTACACAAAGTCCATATTAATCATTTCCCATTTCCACATTGGAATTTCTATATTCTGTGCCAACCCACCGGGCCTTTGGTGTTCGGCCTTCACTTGCTGACAATTCGGACATCTTGCCACAAAGTCCTCCACATTCCTCTTCATATCATTCCACTAATAGACTTCCTTAAGATCATGATACATTTTTGTAGAACCTGGGTGCACGGGAATACCTAGTAGTGTGAGCTTCAGTCAAAATTCTTTCACGGAGACCATTCACATTTGGAACACATAGTCGCCCTTGGTACTTTAATGTACCATCATCCATGCCAAGAGAAAAGTCCATGATCTTATATTTATGAATCCCCTCTTTTAATTGTACCAACAATGGATCGTTGTATTGCTTCTCTTTGACTTCCACAACAAGCGATGATTTAGCCCTGTTTTGCACAATTACCCCTCCTTCACTAGAGTCCGTAAGACGAACTCCCAAACTAGCCAATCGGTGAACATTTTTGGCCAATGGCCTTTGATATGCCTCCAAGTGTGCTAAGCTACCCATAGATTTTCGGCTAAGAGCATCCGCCACAACATTAGCCTTCCCCGGATGGTATAAAATATCAATGTCATAATCTTTGAGTAATTCAAGCCATCTTCTCTGCCTCAGATTCAATTCCTTCTGTTTGAAAATATATTGAAAGCTCTTATGGTCCGTGAATATATCCACATGGACACCATATAAATAATGACGCCAAAGTTTCAATGCAAATACCACTGCCGCAAGTTCTAAATCATGTGTTGGATAGTCCTTTTCATGATTCTTTAGTTGCCTAGAAGCATAAGCTATCACCTTCCCATGTTGCATTAATCCACACCCAAGACCGATTCTTGAAGCATCACAATATACCACAAATCCATCTATACCCTCTGATAGAGTCAACACCGGCGTCGTAGTCAATCTTGATTTCAATTCCTAGAAACTCCTTTCACAAGCATCTGACAATTGAAACTTAATTGCCTTCTACGTCAATTTAGTTAATGGAGAGGCAAGAGTAGAAAACCCCTCAACAAACTTTCTGTAATACCCAGCTAAGCCTAAGAAACTGTGAATCTCTGTTGGAGTTGCAGGCCTCGGCCAATTCTTCACATCTGAAATTTTCTGAGGATCAACCTTAATTCCCTCACTAGAAACTACATGACCCAAGAATACGACTGATTCAAGCCAAAATTCACATTTTGAGAACTTTGCATATAATTGGGGGTTTGCAGAACTACCCCGAGATGATCGTCATGGTCTTCTCGACTTCGTGAATATACAAGAATATCGTGTATGAACCCTATCACAAAGGAGTCGAGAAATGGCTTAAAAACGCGATTCATAAGATCCATGAAGGCTGGTAGGGCATTTGTTAGCCTAAAAGACATCACCAGAAATTCAAAATGCCCATACCGATTCCTAAAATCTATTTTCGTAATATTCTGCTCCCTGATCTTCAATTGGTGATACCCGGATCTTAAATCAATCTTGGAGAAGTACCTAGCACCTTGTAATTGGTCAAATAAGTCATCTATCCTTGGCAGTGGGTACTTATTCTTGATTGTTACCTTATTAAGCTGCCGATAGTCAATACACATTCTCAGTGACGCATCTTTCTTCCTTACAAAAAGGACTAGTGTGCCCCAAGGCGACACACTTAGCCGGATAAAACCCTTTTCTAACAAATCTCTCAATTGTTCCTTTAGCTCTTTCAATTCTGTCGGTGCCATTCTGTAGGGTGGAATAGATATAGGATGCGTGTTTGGCATCACATCAATCCCAAAATCAATCTCCCTGTCTGGTGGGATCCCAAGGAGTTCATCCGGAAATACTCCCGAAAATTCATTCACAATAGGCACAGACTCAAATATAGGTGCCTCGCATTGGTATCCGTAACCCGGACCAAATGGTAAATACATCCCTTGTTGATCATCTGTGTGGCCTTAAGGTAGGAAATAAACCTACCCTTTGGCACCACATCATCACCCTTCCACTCAATAACTGGCTCATTTGAAAATTCGAACCTAATAGTTCTGGTTCGGCAATCAAGCTTGGCGAACATGAATAAAGCCAATCCATCCCTATTATCACATCAAAGTCGACTACTCTTAATTCAATAAGATCGTCCACGGTGTCTCGACCACGCAATGTGACAATACAATCACTATAAACTAGCGCGGCCAAAATAGACTCACCAACCGGAGTAGATATAGAGAACGGCTCATAAAGTTGTTCTGGTTCTATCCCAAATTCCATAGCAACATAAGGTGTGACATACGACAAAGTGGAACCGAGACCAATAAGAGCATATACATCATGAGATTGGACAGTCAACATACTTATGACAACATCTGGAGAAGCCTCTGATTCCAGACGTCTCCACATAGCATAAAATCTGCTGGGTCCTCCCGAATTCTGTGCACCACCGTTGTTGCACCATGCCCTGTGGGTGCTGGGGTTACTCTAGCTAGAGGTGCTGTGGATGTAGTATCTGCAGAATTAGCTCGCTATGCCGCACCTCTGCCCATATTTCGACGGGACGAGCGGCAATCTCTCTGAATGTGACCCCTCAAACCACACTCATAGCATACTGGTAGGTCCATAAAACAGGACCCAAAGTGCATCCTTCTACACTTAGGGCATGGAAGTCTCCACTGATGAAACCTTCTGTCGGGTCGACCCTGCTGGTGGTTGGTCCCCTGTTGCCCTGACTGGGTCCAGATGACTATGCACCCATCGAAGACTGGGAGAATGATTGGGATGGTACTGATGAGGCTCCCCTGAATGCCGACCTACCACCACCACCACCACCGGAAGAACCACCAAAGTTGCCCGAGGACTGGGCCTTACTGCTACTATGACACTCCATTCTATTCTTTAATTTGCGGGTCTCTGTGGCTTGAGAAAATGCCACCATCTTACCATAGTTCATTTCGGAATTCAAGGCAGCTGTAGAGGCCTTATTGATAACCAAGGGGCTAAGGCCCTGTATAAACCAGTACACTTTAGCCTCCATAGTGGGCAACATGTGAATAGCATACTTGGACAGGAGCGCAAACTCTATATGGTACTCCCACACATTCATACTACTCGACTTCAGGCTTTCAAACTCAGCGGCACGAGCTGCCTTAGTTTCGACAGGCAAGAAATGATCCATAAAGGCATATGTGAACTCATCCCACCTTGCTGAAGGGCTTCCCTCCTCACGGGATTCCTCCCACAACTAAAACCAAGATTAGGCCACCCCTTTCAGGCGGTAGGAGGCCAACTCTACTCCCTCCGTCTCTATAGCATGCATAACCCGGAGAGTTTTGTGCATCTCATCAATGAAGTCATGGGGTTCTTCCTCGGGATCATCACCTGTAAACACTGGAGGATCTAACTGAAGAAACTTGTTCACCCAGGAACAAGAAGATTCACCTAGATGACCTGAAGAAGTAGGCCCAACACTCGATCTCTGGGCCTGAGAAGCCACTAACTGTGTCAACATTTGTATGGCTCCCCTAATATCAATATCAGACACACCAGAATCGAAAGCTGGGGTTGGAGGTGGAATTGGAATATCAGTTGGAGAAACTGTTGCACCTTCTGTAGGTGTAGGGATAGGTGCGGTCTGATCAGTTGTTGTAGAGTCAGGCAGCGTAGTAACAAAAGGCATATTCTCACTCCTCGGGTGCTCACCTGCATCATCAATTATAGGTTCAATTATCACTCCTGGGGTGACATTGGCTCATTGGCCAGTTCTTGCCTTCTTCTTAGCTGCCATGTACTGAAAATTAGAGCAACTCAGGAGTTAAAGGAGGAACAATCTTACAACCAACTTTATCGCACGATCACGAACATGAAAGAAGGGTATTATTCCTAAGTGTCCATGTAGCATCCTAATTATAGATGTGGTCGACAACACACCGATAATAAAAACTCTACTAGACACGGCTCCGAGACATCCTAGGACACATTAAAATTTTAAGCTCTGATACCAAGTTTGTCACGCCCCAAAATCGAGGAGCGCGACCGGCGCGCAGCCGAGTGAACCCGACCGAGCAAGCCTATTAGATTCCTTCTACCCAAACTCATTCATGAATAAAAAGAATATATATTTTCCTTAATTAAATAATAAAGTGGTCATGTCTGCAATTACCAATTTCTTAATATAAGTTTTACCATTTTTAAAGTCTCTAATGGACAAGTATATAACCATAACATAGCATAGTTTGACTTTCCCAGCACTAATACACAACCCACACTATGTCTACGGAGCCTCTATAGATGAAGAAGAGTACAATAATAATGCCGGCAACAAGGCCCCAGCTATACCTCAAACCTAATACACAAAGTACAAAAGGAATACATGACCCCGGGATGAAGTGGGGCTCACCAAGTCATCTGGGAAGAAGGTGTACTGCTATCATTAATTAATGTCTCCTGCTGTGGAACCACTTGCATCCATTTACAGATGCAGCGCCCCCAGCAAAAGGGACGTTAGTACCGTCGAATAGTACTAGTATAAAAACTAAACACCAATTTAAGAATTTAGAAATACAGGATAATTATGATGAACCAGTACGGCAATAGAATAATATATATAACAGTCTCAACCATAGCAAGCTTATTAAAAGCTATCAATAAGATTTATATTATTTAAGAAGAGATCCTCTATAACCATCTTCACACAAAGTGGCCCCTTCGCCTCACCCGATGTATGCAGGTGGAGGTGTACGTATAATATCACAACTCTAATCAAGCGGCCCTACCGCCTCAATTTAATGCATGCGGGTGGATGTATAACCACAGTACCAAGAACCTACACAAAGAGGCTATGCCGCCTCACCCCAATGTATGCGGGTGGTGGTGCCACAACAATACCAAAACCATACACAAAGCGATCGTACCGCCTCACTCCAATATAAGCGGGTGGAGGTGCAGTCCCACAATATCATAATCCCTACACAAAGTGGTCATGCCGCCTCACCCCAATATATGCGGGTGGAGATGTATCACAATCGCAATCTCTACACAACTTGACATAATAACTTTCACATAACTCACGACTAGAAGTTAGAACATGTGGATATGTAATCCATATTTTGGGACACATTCTCAATTTATAATACAATATGATAAGAGCATTTGAAATACAAATTGAACATATATCTTCAGCACAAAACGTATCGGAATACTCGATTTATAATCAACATCTCGGAACTTACAAGGATAATGAGAATTCAAACTCTTAAAGAAGAGTTTAGCCAACATACCTCAATTGAGCTTCCTTAAACTCTTAAACGTTCCGGAATTTTTAGCAACTTCAATCTCTAGGATGAAGGCCTAGTGAGTTTCCCTTCTTAATCTTCCAAAACCTGAGCAAGAATTGAAGAACAATTATTGAAGAACACCTTCTCACTCTAGGGCACTCTCTCTCACTCTAAAATATCAGATTATCTCTCCAAAATGGCCCAAAACGTGTATTTAATGAAGTAGGGTCGGGTTTTAAAAACCCAAAAATGATGCTCTTGAATAGGTTTTGCGGTCGCATATGTGACCGCATAATAGTTATGCGGACTGCATATCGGTTGCATAATTGGTTACAAAATAGCTAAAAGAACTGCCTGTGTATGCAGTCACTATGCGGTCCGCATAACTGTTATGTAGTCGCATAATGCACCACATAACAGTTATGCAGTCGCATAGTCAACCGCATAGCTGCTTCCAGAATAGCCCTCTCCTTCTCACTTCTGTGGCCATTATGCGGCCCGCATAGTGGACCGCATAATGGACCGCATAAACACACTTTTTCGGCAAAAATATTCCTTTACATTCCTTTGCATTGTTCAACCTAAAAAGTCCGAGCCGCAAAGAATTTCTATAATCCTCAAACATGTAAGCCTAGTCCGGCATCATGAAACATTATTTTCTTTGCAAATTTTATCAGGCCTTACACTTGAGTACTTTGAAATTTTCTGGGGTGTTACAACATATCCCTTTTATCCTTAATAGATTTCATCCTTAGACTTTAAGCCCCAATCTAGGTTATATGATTTAACAGTTAATCATTATTAAGCTATTGAAGCACTAGAATCACCAACCATCCTAACAAGATTCAAAAATTCACTATTCATCTTCTTCTCCCTTCAAGAACCCTAACTCACAATACCCATTTCAAGGACTAGCATAATTCTTCAACCAATTGGTACTTTCTACTTCACAATACATTCCAAATATTTAATTCATAATTGCATTTAAGTGTAGGGTGGAGAATTTACCTCCTGTAGCTCAAACCCTAACTTGAACTCTTTTAAATGATTCTTGAAGATTAGAAAAATCCCTATGAATTTTAATCCATTTAAATGTTAATACTACCATTAACTAGTGTTAATCCATTATAAAAATATCATAAAACTTACTTTTGATGTGTATTTGGGTTGAAGATGCTCCACCTTCTCTCTAGAACCCAAAACTTAGCCAAAATTATTTTGTTTTTCTCTCTCCCCGAACCTCCCATGTTTTATAAAAAAATGAACTGCGTAGGCTGGCTGCGTAGCCTATACAGATTGGCTATGCAGTTTAACCCTCCCCTCACTTCCATATTGATTTTGCCTACGCAGAATTCCATATTGATTTTGCCTACGCAAATCTGCGTAGGCTACGCAAGACTCGCGTAGCTGTTCTGTCACTCTTTAGTAAAAAGGTCATAACTTGTTTGCAAAATTCCCAAATGACGAACAGTTTAATGCGTTGGAAACTAGACTCAAAGGGATTTAATTTGATAGGTGATAAACCATATAACTCTTCATATCTTGAGAGTTATGCTCGTTTGAAGTTAGATCTTGTGCAAACTCACTTGAAACTTTATCCTATCATAAAAGTTTCAACTTGACTTAGTCTTTGGGCTCTTCTTAGACCCTAAACCATTTTTAATGCACCTCATACATATATTATCATGATCAATTGATATCATTCAAATTACCAGTTTTGTTCATACCCGAATTGATATGATTAGCACCCGCCAATCTTCTTAATGGTCTTAAACACATAGAAATATTTTCGGGGTGTTACATTCTCCCCCACTTAAGAACATTCGTCTTTGAATATTTTACAAGGCATTATTAGGCACATTATTATCCTCTTTTCACCTTAACCATCATCTCTAATTGTTCTTGACTTCATATAGATCTTAGATATTCTTCCAACATTTCAACTTCCTTAAGGCCCCAAAATTTGACTAACTCCCAAATTTCTCAGAAATTTCGGTAGAGTGTCCTCTGCAATTGGTCTAACCACCTGCCAGAGAATCACCAAAACCAGTCCTAACAACATATTCATGAACCAACGACGCAACATAACATTAAAAAAATGCCAATTGTGGCCTCACGAGCAGTATACTACCAAAAGGAACACCGTTAACATCAGCTATACAGTTGATACATAATTCATAGAAGGTAACTCTTAGCATTTTTGTAGAACACAACTTTATAAATACATGACTATTCAAACAAATGAGGCTATTTCTTCTTCATTTTCTCCTCGGCTTCCCAAGTGGTCTCTTTAACCTGTTGGTTTCGCCATAACACTTTCATAGAGGCAATTTCTTTATTTCCCAACTTTCGAACATGTCGGTCTAAAATGGCCATCGGCTCCACATCATAAGTCAAATAACTGTCCAGCTGCACTGTACTGAAATCCAAAATATGAGACGGATTCCCAACATACTTTCGTAGCATGGACACATGGAACACTGGATGAACACCTGATAGACTAGGTGGCAATGCAAGTTCATAAGCCATCTCTACAATCTTCTTAAGTATTTCAAAAGGCCCAATATACCGAGGGCTCAACTTGCCCTTCTTCCCGAACCTCAACACACCCTTCATGGGTGAAATCTTGAGCAGAACCTTCTCTCCAACCATGTAAGCAACATCACGGACCTCCCGGTCGGCATAACTCTTCGGTCTAGACTGCGTCGTGTGAAGCCGCTCCTGAATCAATTTAACCTTCTCCAAAGCATCCTGAACCAAATCAGTACCCAATAGTCTAGTCTCACCCGGATCAAACCAACCCACTGGAGACCGACATCGTCTCCCATATAAAGCCTCATACGGAGCCATCTGAATGCTCGATTGGTAGTTGTTATTGTAAGCAAACTCTCCCAGTGGTAGAAATAGATCCCAAGAACCCCCGAAATCTATAACACAAACGCGTAGCATATCTTCCAACATATGAATAGTGTGCTCGGACTGTCCGTCCATCTAAAGGTGAAATGTTGTACTCAGTTGAACCTGTGTACCTAAATATCGTTGTACTGCCCTCCAAAACTGTGATGTAAACTGCGTGCTAAGAGTTGTTCCTAAACCTTCGAATCACTATTCTACCTTACTACGCACATACCTGGGGGTGATCCCACGTCACCCTATTTTATATAGGCCTGACAACATAACACAACTGAAAGTCATTAATTTAACCTTAGCCCAAAACTTGGAGCCCAATTTCTAATGCCCAAAATTCTTTCCAAGATCTAAATCTCACATCTACACCGTATAAGTCTGAACAAGATGTATCAAGCCATAAACATAATCCCAGATATAATCACATAATATACTACACAATTTTCATACTCGCAGCACCTTTCCCGATCATAGTAACTACTCAAAACCAACCAAGTACTAGTATAAAACCCTGCATTCAATAGAACCTCATTCCAAAATCTTCGTACACTGCCAATGATGAAAGAAACAATCAAAACTCATAACCACTCATCAGATTAACTAGCCACATAGCTCTCTCGCCCCGACCAGAACCATAATCACCTTCTAGCAGACTTTTAATATTATCCTCTCGAATATATCGTAATCAAATCTGACAATACCCATTCTTGGTCCAATAACCTTATATTATTAAACACAACTATCCCACAGACACGCCACACCAATATAACCCAAGCAACAACTGCGCAATCCGTGTACCTAAATATGGGAGATGTCACAAGGAAGAAAACCGTATTGCAAGTTCAACAAGCACCACCACAACCACACTGTTACAACCAACTCCTCAAATTTCGTGAAGAGGGTAACCGTAGGTGCATGTGCATAATTGTAGAGAAAGAAATTAATGAATCAGATAAATTATCATAGAAATAAAATTCCCACACACGGCACGGACAACTCACATGGTGCACGGACAACTCACATGGTGCACGGACAACTCACATGGTGCACGGACAACTCACATGGTGCACGGACAACTCACATGGTGCACGGACAACTCACATGGTGCACGGACAACTCACATGGTGCACGGACAACTCACATGGTGCACGGACAACTCACATGGTGCACGGACAACTCACATGGTGCACGGACAACTCACATGGTGCACGGACAACTCACATGGTGCACGGACAACTCACATGGTGCACGGACAACTCACATGGTGCACGGACAACTCACGTGCCAATAATATGAATCGCCTGGCATGGTCACATGCCTTCAATCCCAACATATCATACGAGAGAAATTAAACAAGTACACATGTATATGATAATGAAATAAGATTCTCATACTCCTGGACTGGTATAAATAACACGCCATAGCCTAAGCATGTGCAAAGTCTGCTATCACACTTCAATTCGGCAATTTAACGCAAAAATAATAACTACCCTATTTGTTTAGGGAATTAGCCTCTTTGTAACCTCAAGTGTAGCCCAAATAGTTTTCAACAAAGGTAAGAACATGAGAAACGTCATAACTTTACACTTAACAGTCAACTCTAGGCATATCATAGCCTAAGCATCCTTTCGAGTATAAATACTTGCCCTGATGCCCACACAATGGCTCAAACCTCACATATATGCACACTTATAGTGCATAACTATCACAAATAACTAATGCAACTAGTGCCTCCACTGAGTTAAAATAAAATACTCACCTCAAACAGGCCGCAACCCGAAACAATATAATTCAAAGAACTCCCAGTCTCCAAATTCATCAAACACATGAATCGCCGTAATTGATCCCAACTCTAGCAGTAGAATGACTAACACATCTTCCATTCACGATCTTCCCATAAGGAATACTTTCATAATTCTTCCGTGCTACATAGCAATAATTTGAATATCAGCAGTCTATCAACCAGGTGAGTACTGCAATACCAATGAACATCCATAAGTCAAAACACAATGCGTCTTTTGAACTGCGCACCCTTCTCAGGGATTACCGGGCAGTTATAACATTCATCTAGTTAAATGTGCACCCTTCCTTTCAAGAATGAACTGCCACCTTGTGCATGTAAATCTAAATCCCGAACAACACACCACATCCATTATGTGAAAGGCACAAGAATCTCATTATAAACTCTAAGTCACCAGCAAATTACATACCCTATTAGTTAGAAACCTCTCTCTTGCCTCTTTCTAGGAGGAAATCACAATACACAACACGTTCCAATCACCGGTAGAATATATCCGGTTCAACCCATGGTATAAACCATTAAGAAAACTTTGAAATCCATTTGCACATAACGAATCTATCAGTACTGAATTCCTCTAACTCCACCAAGCCACACATGTTATCAAATCCGAGAGTATTGCCACAAAACACCCGTAAAGCCCCACTTCATTATAAGAACCAAAAGAACTGAGCATACCATAACCATACTGGTCTAGCCTACTACCCATTTATCCTATTTTTCTTCGAGTTTCTGCTGAATTACCCTCAAGTTGACACTTCTCCTTGTCAGAACACTACGATCCTTACCCAAGGCTCACTATATTCTTCTTAAGCACCTCCATAAAAACCACAACCGAGACACCCACTCTTAAGAACCTTATGTGAATTTAAAATTTCTCCTATTTCCTTTCTTATAGTGAAATGTAGAATCCATAGTCAAACAGAATTATCGCACGCCCCGATACTATCCATTGTAAGTAACCGATTCTAGTGATATACAAATTCGATATAATTTTCAATTGCCACATATACATTTTGAATCCATTAGAACCCTCTCGAGATTCATCCACTCTGTTCAAATCTAATTTGCTCCGCCCAAATGGGCCGAAAGACATGTGTTCCTTTAGCATACTCAACACTCAAAGAAGTAACCTTGCCTTAACACGACCAATCAAATTCATAATTCGTGCGCACTGCATCCTTCAAAATAACAACTTAATCATTCTATAATTTATATATTTTATAAAGTACAATGTAACCCGTATCCAGGAATTTGCTTACCTGAGTCATCCTCGATCTCCACCCCTACAAGTCATAACTAACCCACAAGTATGCCTCAGACCAAAACTAAAATTTAACATATATCTTTGAAATTGAATTGTCAATAGCAGACTCTCCCACTTGGCTCAAAGCCATAGAACAAAACACTCGATAACTCATAATACAAATACTTTATTACTGCCATAATACTGAAGTCAGTTCAACGAAAATACTTCTCAAGCTTATGCAACACCCACCATAAAAAACCTCAATCATCCGCTAAGTTCGTATTTATTCTCGCGACAATCAAGTTAACTTTCTCAACCAGATTCAAATTCAAATCTCAACACATACGCCCCTACTGGTAGAAAAGAAACTCTTCACTCAACATTATAAGGAGCACACCTACGTAGATTACTCCGCAGGAGATAACCCACCTGCTTAGCCTCAAATTGGCATCTTGCTATACCCTTTTGCACCCATAATTACCACTGAATCACTTAATATTTCTGAGTTTGAACTCATCAACACGACATGAAAATCTACTTTGCTCCATAATTAAATAACATGACAGATCCCTCAACGCACTCACAGCTCAAGACTGTACATCACAGCAAAACAGGTATCAAGTACCCAATAGCAGACTCTTGAGTCACAAGTAAACTTTACCCATCTCATTCAACCCACCTGACACATGCCACATTCACATCATACTAATCATATAGTCATTTCCACCGCTCATCGAGCCACAAATTCCACTCGTAGGGACATTACCGTACATATGAGTCCAAATGTATAAGTTCTCACAACCGAAACTATCGAGCCTAAGCTGCGGTCTAACCCCGGCCTTAAGTCCTCCAGACTAGACCATCACCAAAACACAGAATACTCATCTCGAACCTCGTTCTTGGAATCACAAGCCGGTGAGACATAGATGATATCGAGCGCTCACATGCGCACACGAATGCGTGGAAGGAATTCAAATAGTTATGTTTCAAGCTGAATCAATTTCGCATGATAGAATACAAGAAAGTGATATTTTCCTAAGGGTTAGGCAGCCTCTCGAAGATAAGTACAGACGTCTCCGTACCGATCCGCAAGACTCTACTAAACCTACTCATGACTCGTGAGACCTATGTAACCTAGGCTCTGATACCAACTTGTCACGACCCAAAATCTCACCCGTCGTGATGGCGCCTATCTCAATACTAAGCAAGCCGACAATCTCAATAAATCACATATCTTTTAAATTTGAAAACACAATGATTTAATTTAGTGGAAGAAATGTCACAAGTATAAATATAAGTACTTTCAAAACCCAGTGTCACTAAGTACATGAGCATCTAATATGAATATAAGTCTGGAAAATACGGTCCATAATAGTCGGATACCAGATACAGTAAATAAGGAGATAGGAAAGGAGAGGCAAGGTCTGCGAAATACGGCAGCTACCCATGAATCTCCGAAAAAATCAACTGTGCGAAAGAAATCAACACCATCTATGTCCGGGAACACCTGAATCTGCACACGAAGTGCAGGGTGTAGTATGAGTACAACCAACTTAGTAAGTAACAATAATTAATAAAGAACTGAGAAGGTAGTGACGAGCTATACAAATACAGTTCATTATCAATAATTCCAACAAAGAATAGACATGCTTTCAAATCCGGCGGTATAAATCAAATCAGTTTTATACAGTTCAAGTTCATGTAATCCGGATAGAAAGCTTTCAGAGATTTCACAACAATGACAGATAGCAACTAAGTGCAACAACAAATGAAAAGCAAGTACATCCTCTCAGGACAACAGTCACCCAACTCGTCACAACGGCTCAACCACTCGGCTCTCAGCCCTTAGCACTCACACTCAATAGGTACCCGCACTCACTAGGGATGTACAGACTCCGGAGGGGCTCCTACAACCCAAGCTCTATAATCCACTCGGACAACTCACGTGTTACACGGACAACTTATGTGCTATAGTATTAATATCTGGATCCGCACGGACAACTCATGTACTGCACGCACAACTCACGTACTATAGTATAATATCTGGATCCGCACGGACAACTCACATGGTGCACGGACAACTCACATGCTATAGTATAATAATACCTGGATCCGCACGGACAACTCATGTGCTGCACGGACAACTCACGTACTATAATAATATCTCACAATCAAGCCCTCGACCTCACTCAGTCATAAATCTCTCCAGTCTCTCGGGCTGTCAGAAATCATAAAATCAGCCCAAACAACAATGATATGATGCATCAATAATGAACAATATAGACTGAGATAAAATAAGCAAGTAAACTGTGACTGAATACAGAACAACCATTAAGCAGATAGTTCAACATGTACACGACCTTTGCGGGTCCTTACAGTACCAACATATAATCTAGACATGATTTTTGGTTCAATTTCTCTACTACATGGAGAATGTACAGATAACAACAGATTATCCAACTTTATAATTTCACGGGACGGACCAAGTCACAATCTCCTCGGTGCACGCTCACACGCCCGTCACCTAGCATGTGTGTCACCTCCAAAATAATCACATGACACAAAAGGAGTTTCATGCACTCAGGGCCATATTTAAAATTGTTACTTACCTCAACCCGTGTAATTTCTTATTCCGCTATGCTTTTGCCTAGTGAAGTTGCCTCCAAATGCCTCGAATCTAGCCACAAATAATTTGATTCAGTCAATAAAAATTGTAGGAATTAATTCCATATGAAAATATAATTTTTCCATAAAAATCC
>AWOL01S0046722.1:0-12879 GCA_000715115.1 Nicotiana otophora | reverse complement strand
ATTAATCCATTATAAAAATATCATAAAACTTACCTTTGATGTGTATTTGGGTTGAGGATGCTCCACCTTCTCTCTAGAACCCAAAACATAGCCAACATTGTTATGTTTTTCTCTCTCCCCGAACCTCCCCTGTTTTATAAGAAAATGAATTGCATAGGCTGGCTGTGTAGCCTACGTAGATTGGCTACACAGCTTAACCCTCCCCTCACTTCCATACTAATTTTGCCTATGCAAATCTGCGTAGGCTACGCAAGACTCGTGTAGCTGTTCTGTCACTATTTAGTAAAAAGGTCATAACTTCTTGTAAAATTTTTCTAATGATGAACGGTTTCATGCGTTGGAAACTAGACTCAAAGGGATTTAATTTGATAGGTTATATACCATATAACTCTTCATATCTTGAGAGTTATGCTCGTTTGAAGGTAAATCTTGTGCAAACTCACTTTGAAACTTTATCCCATCATAAAAGTTTCATTTGACTTAGCCTTAAGGCTCTTCTTTGACCCTAAACCATCACCTCATACATATATTATCATGATCAATTGATATCATTTAAATTACCAGTCTTGTTCATACCCGAATTGATATAATTAGTACCCGTCAATCTTCTTAATGGTCTTAAAACACTTAAAAAAATTTTTGGGGTGGTACAACTAATATCTGGGCGGAAAGTAGTGACGAGCTCACACCCCAATTCAAGATTAATGAAACTAAAAAATTCGTACTTCTATATTAGATGCCGAAACCTATCAAATCAAGTCCGATTGACTTTCAATTTTGCACACAAGTCATAATGGCATAACAGACCTATGAAAATCTTCAGAACTTGATTCCGACCACGATATCAAAAAGTCAATTCCCCGGTCAAACTTCCAAACTTAAACTTCCTATTTTCACCATTTCAAGTCTAACTTAACTACGGGTTTCTAAATAATTTTTCGGACACACTCTTAAGTCCAAAATCACCATACGGAGCTATTGAAATCATCAAAACTCTATTCTGTAGTCGTTTACACATAATTCGACATTCGGCCAACTATTTCTACTTAAGCTTTAAGTCTTGGAACTAAGTGTTCCAGATTCATTCTGAAACCTTCCTGACAAGTCATAAAATTATAATTTGACACAGGATAAGCAGTAAATTAGAAAACGGGGCTATAATACTCAAAACATCGAATATGAGAATATCACTAAGTATTGTAAGCAATGTAAAAAGCTTGGGCATAACCTAATGAATTGCATAATCCTTGAAAAGAAAAGAGCTTTAGAAATAGAGAAAAATAATAAAGATGAGAACTATATACAATCGGAAGAAGGGATCAGTGGAGTACAAAAAGAGAAGAATGAAGAGAGAGGGGAAAACAAAAGAAATCTTGAATTATCTTCAAAAGAGAACAGCAAAGAAAATGATGAGCAGACACAAAATACAATCAATGACAAGTCTTTGTGTGGTGAAGCTAATAGAGAAGAAAGAACTACCCAAACAATCCAAATGGAGACACAACATACTTTGGAGACTAAACAAGATCATGATATTTATTTGACTAAGGAAAAAGATATTGTATCCATAGCAGTAAGAGCTGGAAAGAAAAAGAATAACCAAAATAAAATGCCAAAGAAGAAAGGTAAGGTGATTTTCAAACCAGTTCTTAGGGGCAATAAATCGAATACCACTTCCAAGATTTTTACAAATCAAAACTAGATCTATACATCTGAAGATATGACCAAAAACAACAACAATATGGAGGAAAAGTAGGATATCAATAACAACAGTATGAGAGCTAAGCAATATACAAATACGCATAGAAACCACCTTGTTGCAATGGTATATGAGAGTTCATTAAATGAACATATGCATAGCAATAAGTTGCAGCCAACAGAATCAGAGAATGAGGAGAATTCTGTTAATAATGAGCCACCAGATATAAATATAGAGAAACAGAAGATAGCCACGGAATAGATATTGGAAGAAAAGAGAGATCAAAACCAAAATCTTGAAATGGCATCCAAATAAAAAATGGCAACTAAAGGAAATGATGCAGCTATGGAATCTAGTTCTTGTTCCATATGCCTGCTAATAAATATCGTTTATCATCCTGGTATAGATTTAAGGGTAGAGTTGTATGCAGATCAGAGACAAACCTCCGATAATAATACCAAATGAACTATTGATCATCAGATACAAGACGTCTCACTACATCATATTCTTGAAGGACTCAATCAGAGTGAAGAGAGCAAACAAGACAAAAGTGTTACAGAAGAAAAAGAATATATACTAGAAAGAAGGGGATGAAGCAGATCCAGAAACTCCAATAGAAGAAACAAAAGCAGAACCGCATCTTCTGTGAAGAGGGCACAAAAGAATAATACTTCCCTCCAAAGACTCCATAATTAATACAACCTTTTAGAATATTAGGGGGTAAGGTTTAAAAAGGCCATCCATAGGCTAAAATAACTTATTGACATCAATAACACTCTCTTTACTGTAATCATGGAACCTATAGTTGATAAGGATAAAATTGTGGTGTAAAGAAAATTCTTGGGTTATCAGGAATGCATTTCTAATGACAACAGGAAGATTTGGTGCTTCTGGAAGAATATCAGTTAAAGTTTTATTATTAACAATGAGGAGCAATAGATCTCCATCAAAATTGATGATGGATCGACCAACCACCCAATAGTTATCACCACAGTTTATGCTAAGTGCAGTAATATGGAGAGAAGAGAATTGTGGAGCAGCATGGGGAACATCAGTTTGTCTATAAATGGACCTTGGTGCATTGGAGGTGACTCTAATATTATCTTTAATCCTGAAGATAAATTAGGTGGCAATCCTTATAGGATGCACAAGAGCTTAGATTTCCATTATTGCATGGATAACTGCAGAACTACTGACATCGGTTATACAGATCCAAAGCTCACTTGGTGCAATAACAAGAGACCTCGGAAAAGAATTTGGAAAGGGCTTGATAGAGTTTTCATTAATGATAAGTGGTCTCAGAAATTTCAAAACACTACCATCAGACATTTAGTGAGGACTAGAGGCCATTACTCATGAAATCTTCTAACTCCAATAATACTCACATTAACTATTTCAAATTCCTTAACTTCTGGACTTTACATGAGGGATTCCACAATCTTGTTAATGAAGTTTGTCATACTAATATTACTGGCAATAGTATGTGGAGACTCCAGTCTAAAATAAAGCTCCTTAGCAGAAGGCTATCTCAATGGTCTAGAGAGGATATTGGCGACATTCATGAACAAGTTCTGAAATGGGAGAAAAAATTTCAGGGCCTTAAAGAAATTGAGATTACAAAGAATACTAGGACATCTCAGGAAGAAACCAATAAGGCACATGCGAAATATATTAGATGGCTCAATATTCAAGATTCCATACTAATCCAAAAAACAAATGTCAAAGGGTTTGAGGAAGGAGACATATACACCATATATTTTCATAGTATGATCAGAGAAAAAAGAAGAAAGCTTCAACTAAGCAGGATAAACAATCATAAAGGCAAATGAATATAGGGAGACGATAAAATAGCTAAAGTTGCTATTAGACATTTCAATTCCATATTCAATCTTATTGTAGCTAGACTAGATCCTACTTTACTGAATTGTATTTCTAAAAGGATCACAAAAGAAGAAAGCGACAATCTTAATGAAGAACCAAGTGAAGAAGAAGTCAGACATGCAGTTTTTAGCTTGTCTGCTTTTAGTGCAGCTGGTCCAGATGGCTACAATGGCACATTCTTCCATAATTGTTGGGACATCATTAAAGAGGATATCAATGCTTTTGTCTGAAATTTTTTCAAAGGTACTCCTCTTACTAAAATTTACACACACACTTGCCTTGTCCTTATTCCTAAGATAGATGGCCCCTCTTCCTTTAATGATTTCAGGCCTATAAGTCTTTCTAATTTTACTAATAAGATTATTTCTAAGATTCTCTCTAATAGACTTAACCCTCTATTGACCAATCTTATTTCTACAAATGAAAGTGGCTTTGTTAAAAAAAGACTCATTTCTGAAAATATTTTATTAACACAGGAAATTGTTCAATCTATCTCATATATGAATAAAGGGGGCAATATTGTTTTGGAATTTTATATGTATAAAGCCTATGATAGGATGTCTTGGACCTTTGTTACATTTCTGTTCTTAGAAAATTTGGTTTCTCTGAATTCTGGATTTACATGATTATGAATCTTTTATCTGAAATTTGGTATTCTATTATTATTAATGGTAATAGAAAAGGCTTCTTTACATCCAGTCAAGGTTTAAAACAAGGTTATCCTTTATCCCCTTCCCTCTTCATTTTATCTACTGAGGTTCTTACTTGTTCTCTGAATAATCTTGTTTTACTCGACAATTTCGTCCCCTTCTCTATGCCTAAGGGAGGTCCCCAAATCAACCATCTTGCATATGCTGATGATATTGTTATATTCACCAGTGGTAATAATGCTTATATTAATCTTATCATGAAGACCAATAAGAACTATGAGAATAGCTCTGGTCCAGAGGTTAACACTAACAAAAGTATCTTTTTAACTGCTCTTCATACTTGTGCTACTATAATCAATAGAATCGGGAATGCTACATGTTACATGGACAAGAACTTTTCTTTTACTTACCTAGGATGTCCAATTTATATAGGGAGAAAGAGGATTGCTTACTTTGATTGCTTGGTTAATAAAATAATTAAGAAGCTTAATAGGTGGTATGGTAAAATACTTCCATATGGAGGTAGAATTATTCTTATTAAACATGTTCTACAATATCTCCCTATATATACTTTGTCTGCTATGTCCTCTCTCAAGAGCACTTTTAACTTGATTGAGAAGCAATTTGCTAATTTTTTCTGGGGCTACTTAGGGTAACATAAGAATTATCATTGGAGATATTGGAAAACATTATGCTTCCCCTTAGAGGAAGGAGGCATTTAAGTGAAAAGAATTGATGTCTTTGATAATATTCTAGCTACAAAAAGGTGGTGGAGGTTCAGGACTATCCCGTCTTTGTGGGCTACTTTCATGAGACATAAATATTGCTCAAGATCTCACCTTGTGAGTAAAAAGAATGCTTCTGGTGACTCTCATGTTTGACAGAAGATAAGAAAGGTTAGAGATAAGGCTGAACCTCACATCTTCTGGCTTATTAATTCGGGAAATTCTAGTATGTAGTGGGACAATTGGACTGATAAGGGCCATTTGGCATCCTTGTTACTAGATACCAATAATAGTCCTAAAGTTCTAGTCAAGGAGTTCATTCAACATGGAAACTGGAATACTCATACACTCAAAGGCTTCTTCCTAGAGGACATTGTTCAAATCATTATGAATGTCAACATTGGAAAGCATGGCATCCCTGATCAAGCAATATGGGATCTCACAGAGAATGGTAAGTATTCCAACAAAACTGTTCTAAACATGTTCAGAGATGTTAAGCCTAAAGATCATTTCTTAAGCAAGGTACGACACCCTAGCATCCACTTTAAAATTTCCTTCTTAACTTGGAGATTATGGCTGTCTAAACTTCCATTTGGTGAGGTAATTCTTAACTTTGGTAAACAATTTATTTCAAGATGTGTCTGTTCTACTAACCACTAAAATGAGTCTATACAACATGTTTTCATGGAAAGTGATACAACTAGGTACATTTGGAAACTCATTGGTGCTCCTATGAGCATCATCCACAAACAGATTCCCATTAGAGGGTGGTTTAACCACTAGTGGCATCAAATGAGAAAAATATCATACACAAACAAGTTTTACAAATTACTCCTATCATTGTATGTTGGGAGATCTGGAAAAATAGGTGCACATGTAAATATGGTGACCAAAATAGATTCCATTTCTACAAGATGAAGCAACAAATAATATAAAACTTACAAGTTGCAGTTCATAAAATCTTCCCTAGGAGCAAACTGACTTTGCATTGGGTCAAATATTGTGGTGATATGATGAGATTACAACCAGTTCCTGAAGCCATTATTGTAGCTTGGAGGAAACCTCTCCAGGGATCCTTCAAACTTAACACTGATGGTAGCTATATACATGAGAATAGGAAAGCAGGTCTTGGTAGTACAATGAGAAATGATCAGGGAGATTTCATTATGGCATTCTCAGTCCAAGCCAAATGCAGTAGCAATAACGATGCAGAAGCCCAAGCTACTTTATTTGAGATCAAATTGTGCATATAAAATGGTTACTCTAACTTCAATATAGAGCTGGACTCCCTCTTGGTGACAAACATGTTAAAAGAAGGAAATACAGACAACTACAAAATGAAGAGGATCATTGAGAATATTACACAGTTTATGAACCAAGCCAAAATCACTCCTATGCACTGCTACAGGGAAGCAAATCAAGTGGCTGACTACCTAGCTAAATTAGCCACAACCACCTCTGGCAGTGACATATATCTTTCCTTTCAACAACTTCTTAGAGGTGCCAAAGGCCCTTTCATAACAGATAAATTGCATATGCCTAGTATTAGGACAAAGTATGATAAGGCAATTTTTTTTTGGTAAGCTACTAAGCTGTGATTGTGTCACACAGAGGTGAAGTGTATTTAATCACCCTTCTTTGTTTTTTGGTAAGGATATTTATATCCTTGTGTTGTAATCGTTGGAGATAAGACTATCCCCCTCCTATTTTTGAAGATAAATACAACACCCCCAGTGAACTCTGGGAAAATAATCAAAAAGAGGGAAGTATGTAAATTGCCCGTTAATTTCTTTTCATCTGTTAAACTTAAACAACGCACTTCAAATAATCTTTTAGATTTAGGGTTCAAGACCAAACATGTGAAAGGATCATATCTGTCTAGGGGATATATATTAAGGACCAAAATAAAACAACCCCAATATATTAAGGACTATTTTGATCATTTCTCCATTAGAAATTTCCTATTGGATGAGTGGAGTTAGAAAAAATAAATAAATTGTAAACGAAAAATAAAAAAGTAAAAGGAAGTTGAACTAGTATTAATTAGTTCAATTGCGAAAAACTTAGCATTGTATATAAAGATTAGGAAAAAACTAACTTGAGTCCCAAGCTTAACCTTACGCAGAAATGAACACTTCTTTTCTCTCCTAAAAATTTGTTTCCTAAATTTTCTCTATTGGATTTAACCTGATCAGATATCTATAAATAGTCAATTAACTTCCGCCATTCGTTTAGGGTTTTCTTTCATAGTTCTTGTCTTCTTACTTGAGAGAACAAAACTTCTTGTCTTTGCGTATTGCGGCAATTACTATTGTCTCATTCTTGTGTTTCTCTATAAGCAAGAAAAAGAGACGACCATATATACCATGTCGACGGCACCAGCCATGGGAGATATTTGGAGACCAACCACCATGACTAATGAAAGGGAAGCAGAATATCAACGGGAGGAGAGACACGCAGCAATCAATTTATATATAATAGTGACTTTTATTGAATGAAGTAGTAGATAGAAGTTATAGGAAAATAGAGCTTTTATTAGGTAATAGTTTCTCATTAGAACAAACTTCGTAAGAGAAACTTGCTATTGCCAGAAGAATTTCCTTGTATTCACATATATATGGAGTATCACTTAATATAACTTTGACATGATTTCTGCTATATATTGTTGTAGGTATAATGCTTACCATCTGTTGCCTGGCAGTAATTCTTTGTCATTATTCATGCTAATCAAATAATTTTAACTTCATCTTTCACAATTTTTGTTGGATCAAATCCATCCTCTGGCTAGCTATAAAAACAAATTACTGCCCATATTATTCTTGCAGTGTATCTTGTTGGTTTCACTAAACAAAATTATTATTTGTTGTTTTGATTTTCTTGTCACATTCTTACTAGTTTCTGTCTTAATAAATTACATACGTATATATGCTTTAATAAGGCTGGTGCACACTTTTATAATTACTCTCTAAAGTTTTTATTTTCTTCCACATATTTAGATGGGTGACCGAACTCCGAACTGATCCATATAAGAGACTGTTAACATTTTATGATTATTTTTTAACTTGTAACCCCATATGGTCAAGTTAACTGTACTAAGCTTGTTGTTAAAACACGGCTAAAGTAAACCAATTTGAACCCCAGCGGTGAATTGTTTTCAAGTAAAAGAAGCCCATTTTAAATTTTCTCTAGGTAGATACAGAATACAATGTAATTTCTGTAATCCGATTATCTCCATTTCCTATATTGTCTCCATAAATATTTCCCCCAAGTTCTTATAACTTGGATAGATAATGATGTCCCATACTAATATCAAGTTTATGTTTAATTAATTAATCACGTCTTAACCATGCATGATTAATTAGGATTATGAATATTTCCATATAAATATTTGCTAACAAAAACTTTGGTGTGCCTTCTTCCAATCATTGCAATTGGAGGCATACTATTTCCATTTACACAGTACTCGGACTAATTAGGATGTTCCAGTTGTGCACCTGAACACATAATAAAGTGTTCCAATTAGACACTCGCCGGGGGAGATATTGGAAAAATGGTTCTTGGATTTTAATTTTTAACCAGGAGAGCCTTTAAATGTATTTAACGGAGTAGGAATTTGTTTTTAATTGATTGGGTTCTTTTTTAACTGACATGTATTGTTTTTTTTGTTATAGTAACTGCTTATATCCGATGTGTATAATTATAGGAGGTGGCATATATATTTTAAGTGATTAATTTATCCACATGACGAACACGAGCAGACAAAAGCTTTTTGAAGTTCGAGACAGAAGTGTCTAATATGATCATTTTATGATGTTTTTAGATGATCAATCGGAATAAGCCTGAGGTCGAATATCTAAATAAAATATATTAACAAGTTTAAGCGGCTCTCAATGTATTCCGCCTATACTAACAGTCGTCTTTAAAGGTAGGTCCACGGAGTAAGCAGAAGTGTACTCTATATCAATTTGTTATAGGAACAAATGCTTCTCACCGAGTATGCTTCAAGTCGTTGCCAAATATCCAGCATTAAATATTTGAGGCACATCAACTATGAATTCAAATATGCTATTTTTATTAGTTTGTTCTTGATAAGAAATAATAAAATAGAAAATTCTGATACCAAAAAATTGTTTGTGCTGATTCTAGCAAAACTGCTTTGCAAAACTATAAAAGATAGATGTTTGCGCTGTCTCCTGTTTATGTGGTTCCTTCTACTGATACCGAGATGCATGCTGTTTTCCGTTGCAGTGATCAATTGAGTAGTAAACAAGTATAATTTCTCAAGTGTTCAATAAGAAAACAGAGATCCTTTGAGTTTCCAAGATGCAGTTCATGAAACTTGGATCCAAGCTTGATACCTTTCAGGCAGATGGGAACAATGTCAGAAATGTTGCTTCTGAGTTGGACTCGGACATCACGGTTAATGTCGGAGATGTAAAGTTTTGAAAGGCTTTGTTATTCAATAACCAAAAGAAAGATTTACAGCATGTATATATACAATACATTCCAGAATACATAAGACTTCTAACCCTATAGAATTATGTTTTCAATAAACTCCCAAACTAGAGTTTAAGTGTGATCAAGATTCATCCTTTACATTCCCCCTCAAGTTGAGCAGGATCTGGTAGCACTGCCAACTTGTTCCTTAGCAACGAAAATCGAGATTTTGTTAGTGGCTTAGTCAAGACATCAGCTATTTGATCATGCAAGCTCACATATTGAACTTGTAAAGACTTTGCACGAACTCTATCACGGACAAAATGAAAATCAATCTCCATATGCTTCGTCCGTGAGTGAAAAAAATGGGATTCGATGTTAAGTGCGTAGCACTAAGATTGTCACACCATTGTGTTGGAACTGTAGAGAAAAAGCAACCGATTTCTCAAAGAAGATGTTCAACCCACGTAACGTCTGACGTAGCAGAAGCTAAGGCTCGATACTCCGCCTCTGTACTTGACCTAGAAATAACTTTTTGTTTACGTGAAGCCCATGAAACAAAGTGAGAACCCAATAACAAAGCAGATCCAGTAGTCGACTTATGATCAGTAACATCACCTCCCCAGTCTGAGTCTGTATAACCGTGTTGTAAGGATGAGGACTGTGAAGCAAAACATAAACCATATGATGGAGTCACCTTAATATACTGTAGAATGCGTTTAACAGCAACCGAATGTGAGTCTAAAGGATTATGCATGAACTGAGACACCTTGTTCACCGCATAAGCTATGTCCGGACGCGTAAAGATTAGATACTGTTGTGCCCCAACAACACTGGTATAATGTAACATAAACAAACTGAGCACCATTTGTAGTTGAGAGTTTGTTTGTAGCGCAAGCTGGTATAGATGGAACGACCCGGCTGGTCTTTTTAAGCATTTTAGCCTCGATCCCCTAAATTATGCTTCCTCTATGCTATATTGTGATTATGTAGCTTGACGGGGGTGTTTGATTTTGGTTTCAGAGTGAAATGGGATACATGGTCCCTAGGTTGAAAGTTTAAGTTGTAAGAGTTGACTGTAGTTTGAATTTTTTGTAGACGAACCCAGAATGGAGTTTTGATGATTCCAATAGTTCTGTATAGTGATTTTAGACATAGGAGCACGACCAAATGTTGATTTGGAGGACCGTTAGCCGTTTCGGCGTAAATTGGCGAAAGTTGGAAATGGAAGGTTTGGAAGTTTTACCGGAAGTTGACTTTATTGATATTGGGGACCCTAGGTGTGAATCGGATGGACAGATCAATTTTTGGACTTATGAAACTTTTGGAAAATTCCAGCTTCTAGTATCATCGCACATGCAGAGGGGCTGAACGCAGGTGCGGACTCACACAAGCGAGTTGTGGCTCGCAGAGGCGGAAAATGGCTTGCCCAGCTGAGGTCCCAGAAATGAGAAATCTTCCGCAGAAGTGACTCCGCTTTTGCGATGGCAAGTGCGCAGAAGCGCCAGTGATCGCAGGTTCGACACTGCACCCGCAGAAGAGCAAGCGCAAGTGCGCTTAAGGTATCCGCAAAAGCGAGATTTCAGGGCCTAAGTGAGGGCCGCACCTGCGATGGAAATTCCGCAGGTGCGGAGCCGCAGGTTCACTTGGATTGATACTTGTGAAGCTTGTTTAACTCAAGATGACTTACAGAAGAGAGGCCTATCTATGTGTAGCAGATTTTTCCTTTGTGAGGAAGCTAATAAATCTGTCAATCACATACTGCTTCGTCACACCTTCACAAGGCAAATTTGGTTAATGCTTCTTAGTATTTTTGGTGTCCAATGGGTCATTCTAGGAAGTATCTAAGAAGTATCGAACTTACTCTATGCTGCTTGTTCCTACTTGTACTTTCTGGAACACTTGGTTAGGGAGCAATAATAGGTGCTTTAATGATAAGAGGGACAACATCTCATAAGTAAAGCTGTGGAGTAAGAACAGTTTTGTCTTTGACATGAGCTCACTGTCTGCATTCCTGCTATCTGTAGAAGGATGCTCCCCTCTTTCTGGTGTAATCTCTCAGTACCATCTTGGTACCATTCAATAAAATATCTACCTTTTCATATATAAAAGAGTTCCATAAGTAGACAATAGGCTTATGTGGTTCCCTCTTTTTTATTTTTTATTTCTACTTGTGTATTTTACTACTTCCTTTTATCAAAATGTAATTTTCTTTTATAGGATGAGCGTGCATAAACCAAACACTGATGTGAATATGATTCATATAATGTGCAAGTTCTTGTAATTGCCAACTAAAACTGCATATTAGAAAACATAACTTGTAAGTAATGACTCTTTCTCTCTCTACGATATACTAACAGTTACGAGAGTGACTACACTCACAACCCTATGGACCCATAGGGCGGCACCGCAAAGGTGCGTTTAGAAGGCCAATATGCTCCCAATAGTGCAGAGAACACTAACAAGCAAGCAATCGATGGAAAGCTCTCATATGCTACCAAAGTTACCACCTCCACTCACTTGTCGGCACACCCAAATCACCTTGACATGGAAGCTGTTATTACAACACACACTACTCACAACGGGATGCCGGTGTTGCTATTTAAAGCGTCGGATTACTACGGAATCATGGCAGCTGAATGAAGGCTTACCATCATTGGGAGATTTCTCAAGCCAAGACCCCAAATTGACCGAATTAGGTCAAAATTCAAGGAGTTGGTTTCAATGAAGGGATCTGCTAAGATAGGGGTATACGATAATTTCAATATATTCTTAGATTTAACTAATAAGGATGACTTTAATATGGTCCGGTACAGAAAAGTGATTGAGATTGAGGGGCAACAGATGTGGATACAAAAGTGGTCTCCCAATTTCAAACCAGAAGAAGACCTCCCAGTAGCACCGGTATGGGTTCTGCTTCCCTGGCTTCCTTTTCATATGCATACTTGGCATTATGTCAAATAAGTAGTTAGCTCTATTGGCACACCACTAGAAATTGATTTAGTGATAAGGGGAAGAATTAGGCCTAGTATGGCTAAAGTTAGAATTGAGATTGATCTACTGAAGCAACAACATGAAACGGTCTGTGTAGGTCAGATTTACGAAGACGCAGCACAAAAAGGTTTTGTTCAAAAGCAAGAATACGAAGGCATTTCCAAGTATTGCAAATTTTGTAGGAAGCTTGGCCGTAATATGATTAATTGCAGAGTCTTGGAAAGGAAGAAACTTACGGAAAGCAATGACAAGGAAATCAATAAAGAAAACGAAGAGTAGGTAGCAGACACTACAAAGGTTTCTGAAGGCAATGAAGAAAGTGGGGATGCCAATACCAAAATAAAGGAAGGGGAAAATTAAAAGGAGACTAACCAGAAAAAACTAATTTTAGACTAAAGAACAAGGATCAAAGTCAGACAAGCAGGAATGAAACTAATGAGAACAAGGAGTTGCAAAATGTCTATACAAATCACAAAGATGCAGCAGGGAAAGG
>AWOL01S0046720.1:0-15437 GCA_000715115.1 Nicotiana otophora | reverse complement strand
GATGAATTAGCAGAGGCAACAATATCATCCTCAACAACCTATTCAGTCTGGCATAGAAGTTCTCATGAAGGCCTTCATTCTAACAACTTATGAGAGGCTTGAAGCTCATAGCTCAGCTATACGGAAGCATGGAGCAGCTATCAAAGAACTGGGCACGAGTTTTCAAAATCTTGAAAGTCAGGTTGGGAAACTTGCAACAATATTATCTAAGAAGATTCCAGCATCTCTCCCTACTGATACTGAGAGAATTCCCAAAGAAACAGTTAATGTTGTAACCTTGAGAAGTGGGTAAGTGTTGAAAGACCCTACCTCAATCCAAAACGATGTGATACTTGAAAAAGAAAGTGGGGAGCAACGGAAGAGTGATGTTGAGAAGAATAAGAAAGGCTTTATGAAAGCTAAGAAGAAGAAGAAGGAATAAAATTCGAGAAGGAAGGACCTTGAGGAGAGCAAGCATACGCATGCGCTACCCTTCCCTCAAAAGTTATGTAGTGAAAANTGTATTTTATGCCTTGTAGGAGTGATTCCGCGCTATGTAGATGTTATGGAATGAATTCGATCTATTTGGAGCTTTAAAGTCTAAGTCAAATCCCAAAGGATTAAGTCGGGATTGTGTTCGGGGGTCGAGGACCAAGTGTGGTCGTCAAAAAATGAAGTTTGGTCCGTACTCTGAGAATTCCCCACTGCCGCAGCGCGTGGGGCAATCCTCTGCTGTCTGTCTGAAATTAGCTCTCTGGAAATCCCCACTAATGCCCCGCATGGCGCGTCTCCCCATGTGGCGCGCCAGTGCAATGTTTACAGAGTTATTTTACTATTTCGGCGAGGAGAAGGTGATTTCATCTGGGCCCGACCCTACTTGGTATAAATACATGGAATAACATTATTTTCTTGATTTTTGACACATATTCAGCCTAAGTAGGTTAAGGTGGAGTTGGAAGAACACGAGCACAAGGATTTCATCATTCCTTCCTCACTCAATACACGAGTTTGGATTGAATTTATGTTTTCCTACACTTTAACTTTATTTGTGATGAATTGCTCCATATCTATGAAGTAGTTCTCTTTAGGGTTTGATGGATTTGGTGCATTGATGATTGTTTGTGGATTATAACTCTAGTTATATGTATTGAAGCATTTTTGCATGATTTAATCGTTACATCTATATTCACTTGTTCATGTAATCCACAGAGGCATAACTTGTGATATCTTTGCATTATATTGTTGGTTGAGTTCATTAATTCGTCTTATTAATCGAAAGAGGCTAGTTGAATCATTGATTAAACCTAGCTAGGAGGATAATCGAGTGAGGTTCTCCTAACGACCAATCCACTACACATTCTTGCATATCTTCACATTTATAAATTGGTTCATCTTGTGAGGTTAAACTCAATCGAGAGAGGAGTTTTTGCTGAACATTTGAACTAATAATTGAGTGAATTTGATAGACTTACTTAAACATTAGAAGTGAATTATCTAGACTTAGATCCCAAATAATTATCTTGCACCTATCGTATCAACCCCTACTTTCTCCCATTGATAACTTCCTTGCTTACCTTTGTTGCGATTGTCATTAGTCAATAGGATTCTTAGTGAATTGTAACTAGAAATCTCAATTGTTGATCATCTTGGATAGCAATCAAGCTAGAAACTACAACAATACTATTTAAATTCAATCCTTGTAGATACGATATTATACTATACTATATTTGACTAGCGAGCATAATTTAAGTGTGTGTTTCGAGCTTGACAAATTTTGCCGGGGATTAGTAATCAATAGTGTTTGAAATAGTTTGTAGTGCTAATTCAGGAATGTTTTCTTTTTATTTTATTTATTCCCTTTTTACGTTTGGTGTTCTTTGGTTGTGCGTAGGTTATAGGTTAAGACTGGTGTATGACTCGAGCTTCTACGAAAGTAGTGCTACCATACGAGCCAGAGTTAGAAACAAAAATGCGACAACTGAGGAAGGAAAAAGATCTCACCGAGAAGCTAGAAAAGGTTGGGCAATCCTCAACCAAAGAATCTATTGCGGGAAACGATGATGATAATGTAGATTTGGCTACAAGAGAGGCAGCCCAACAATGAGAAAAAGCTGCACGGGATGCTAAGGAAGCAGATATTAGAGATACGCAGAACATCTATGAAGAAGAGAGGGGTCACACACTTAATCAACATCAACCCTTGACTACAGACCAGTTTGGAAATATAACTCCCAGGCTTGGGAGACTACTTGGCGATTATGCTAGACCGGTCTACAATCAAGAATTATCCAGTGTTAGACCACCTCCAAATGTAACAAACGATTTTGAGCTGAAGCAAGGGTTGCTTCAAACCCTTCAGAATTGATGTGTGTTCATAGGGAAGCCAAACGAAAATCCAAACACATATCTAATGGACTTCGAGGAGATTATAATCACTTTTCAATACACTAGGGTGTCACGAGATGCAGTGTACTTAAGAAGATTCCCCTTTTCACTTAAAGGTGATGCTAAGGAGTGGTTTCGGAGTTTGCCCAGTGGATCGATCAGAACTTGGGAGGAGATGACCAGAAAATTCCTTTATAATATTTCTCCTAAGCTAAGACAGGCAAGATTAGAAGAGAAATCCATAACTTCTGCCAGAAAGAGACTAAAATTGTTTTTGAAGCATGGGATTGGTTTAAGGAGATAATTAGAACGTGTCAACATAGCAGAATTGAACTCTGGAGGCAACTCTAGGATTTTTGGGAAGGATTGACACAGGCCTCACGTAGAACATTGAGCAATGCAATTGGAGGCCCTTTGATGAAGAAGACTCTAGAGGAGATTGTTACAATTCTTGATGAGTTATCTGAAGATGCTAATCAGTGGCCCTCTGAGAGTGCTGAAAGAAGAAGATCAACTGGTGTTCACCAAGTTAATGCTAATACATCTATGCAGGTACAACTTGATGCTATTGCTAAAGAAATACGAAAGCTGACCTTAGCCTCGATACAAAATGAACCTCACACAGCTGGTGATATATGTTGAAGAGGACACCCTTCTCATGAGTGTCAAGCCTCAACTAAGAAGTGAATGTTGTGGGAAATTATAATGCAAGGGGTCAGAGGCACCCCACTTTTTTATGGAGTTCACCTGGGGGTACTGTGAATGCATGGCAACAAAACAATCCCAGACCTCAAGGACAAGACGCTCCTGCTTGATGAATTAGCAGAGGCAACAATATCATCCTCAACAACCTATTCAGTCTGGCATAGAAGTTCTCATGAAGGCCTTCATTCTAACAACTTATGAGAGGCTTGAAGCTCATAGCTCAGCTATACGGAAGCATGGAGCAGCTATCAAAGAACTGGGCACGAGTTTTCAAAATCTTGAAAGTCAGGTTGGGAAACTTGCAACAATATTATCTAAGAAGATTCCAGCATCTCTCCCTACTGATACTGAGAGAATTCCCAAAGAAACAGTTAATGTTGTAACCTTGAGAAGTGGGTAAGTGTTGAAAGACCCTACCTCAATCCAAAACGATGTGATACTTGAAAAAGAAAGTGGGGAGCAACGGAAGAGTGATGTTGAGAAGAATAAGAAAGGCTTTATGAAAGCTAAGAAGAAGAAGAAGGAATAAAATTCGAGAAGGAAGGACCTTGAGGAGAGCAAGCATACGCATGCGCTACCCTTCCCTCAAAAGTTATGTAGTGAAACCTGGAAAAGCAGTTTAAGAGATTTTTAGATGTGCTGAACAAGTTCATGTAAACTTACCATTCACAGAAGTGCTCTCACAAATTCCTCCTTATGCCATATTCTTAAAGGAGATCCTTACAAAGAAGGGGAAAATAGAAGAGACCTCAGTGGTTAAGCTCACAGAGCATTGCAGTGCGATATTGAAAAACAAACTCCCACAAAAGTGTGGAGATCCAGGGAGTTTTTCTATACCTTGCTCATTAGGAACTATAAACTTTGATAAATCTTTATGTGATTCTGGTGCCTCAATTAACTTAATGCCTCTATCTATTTTACAGAAAATTGGAGAAGGAGATTGGAGAGATAAGGTCGGTGCCAATATCTTTGCAGCTGGTAGACCAAACGACTCTAACACCTGAGGGGATAATGGAAGATGTGTTAGTTTTGGTGGATAAGTTCGAATTTACTATGGATTTTATATAGGTGAATATGGAGGAAAACAAAGAGGCCCCTCTCATCCTATGAAGACCATTCTAAGCGATGGGTAGAGCGATATTTGATATACACGAGAGAAAACTCATGCTTAGAATGGGTGAGGAGACTGTGACTTTCGAGATGAATGTAGCAAAAGGAGGCACAAAGAGGAAAACCAGTTGCAAGAGTTGAGTGGAAAGTGAAGGGCTCAAATAAGACGGCGGCACTGAGCGAGAAAGATAAGTGTGGGGTGTATCCCAAAAAAGGCTGAGAAGAAGCTGTCTGCATGGATGTGTGCGTTAGTTTGAAGGCGAGGAATGGAACTCGACTTCGACTCAGGCCCCGACTAGATATTCAGGGAAGTTTTCTTTACCTTATGCTTTTTAAATATGTCTCATAGGGACATGCCACAACTTAAAGTGTGGGGTGAGAGATATTTGTATGTATGTATGTTTGTTTGTATGTATATATTAGTTTTCTTTTTGTGTTAGTTGTAGTAGTTAGAGATAGAAAATAATTCAAAAATCCATAAAAATTGAAAACAATCAATTTTCCCGACGACGGATATCATCGACAGGTTTCTTGAGGGATTAAAGTCGAAAGAAAAAAACCAAAAAGATTTATTTTTGTTAGGTAGTGTATTAACTCCCCCTTGGTTTTTCTTTGTGCCATGGTTCTTTTCCGAGAGTTTTATTTTTACCGGGTGAAGTTAGTAGTAGTTTTTATCTTCGTAGATTAATTTTTATCTTTGAGAATAATAAGTGCTTTAGTTGTGACGCTTAGGCTCAGTTGTTGAATCTTGCATAAGTATCTTGAATTGTATGATCTTAACTTTGCTTAACTGCTTTGACTAGAGTGTCTTTGTAGTCCAATCTTGAGTGAGTTATATCCCATATGTGTGTGAGGTTTTGTTTATTTTGTACATTGCATTTGATGTCTAGGACTTGCCTCGTGTGTTTGCAAAGAGAAATGGTAGTTTTATTCAGTCTTGGAAGGGATATAGGTGTTTCTTTGTTGAGCAAGATATATGTTTTTACCCACTGACGAGCGCAAAACACATACTTAAATATGCTCGCTAGTCGAATATAGTATAGATAAATATCGTATCAATAGGGATTGGATTTAACTAATATTTTCATAGCTTCTAGTTTAATTGCTATCCATGATGATCGACAAATTAGATTTTTATGATTAAAACTTAAATTAACTAAAAGTGTAAACTATTGGCTAATGACAATCGCAACAAATGTAAGCAAAGAAGATATTAATGGGAGAAAAAAGGGGACTTATCTGGGATATAACTCTAGTTGATTCACTTATAAGGTTCAAGTGAGTCTCTCGAATTCACTCAATTATTAGTTCAAACGTTTAGTGGAAACTCCTCTCAAGATTAAGTCTCAACCTCACAAAATGAACTAAGTTAAGCTTGATGAAGATATGCAAGAATTCGTAGTGGATTGGCCTTTAGGAGAACTTCTTCTGATTATCCTCCTAACTAGGTCTAAACAATAATTCAACTAGCCTCTTTCGATTACTATTAAGAATCAATGAATTCAACCAACAAGATAAAGTAAAAACATCACAAGTTATGCCTCTTTCGATTACATGAACATGTGAAAATAGATGCAATAATTAAAACACTCAACAATTCAATACATAAAAACTAGAGTTAATTTCCACAAACAATTCTGAATACACCGAATCCATCAATCCCTAAAGAGAACTACTCCATAGTTATGGAGTAATTCATCACAAATAAGTTTAAGTTAAACGAAAACATACAACGATCCAAACTCTTGTCTTGAGTGAGGATTGAATGATAAAATTCTTTGTGCTCTTCCTTCTCCCACTTCTTCTTAGCCTCTTTAGGTCTAAAGTATGTCAAAAGTCCCAAAAATACCGTTTTTCCATGTATATATACCAAGTAGGGTCGGGCCCAAACGAACACAGCTTCTCCTACGCGAAATAGGACTCTTTCCGGAATAAGACGTGCGCGGTTGCGCACCTGGGAGTGTGGTCGTGCATATGGTTGTGCATTTTGGATGGTATTCTTCCTCACTTGTGCGCCCAATGCGCCCTCGCACACCTAGGTGGCGTCCTGCTCGATGCTCCATTTCTCTCGTTAAGTGCACGATTCTCCATTGATCCCCGAACCCGATCCTAACTTAATCCTTAAGCTTTTACTTAGACTTGAAAGCTCCAGAATAGCTTGAATTCATTCCATAACATCTACATAGACCGGGATCACTCCTACAGGGCATAAAACACACCATTAGTTCAAAACACTAGCGATGAACGCTCAAACTCAATTAAAGTGCAATAAATTATAGTGTGATAAGAAACTAAAATAGGCAATTATAACCTACCATCAACACCCCCACACTTAAACCATTGCTCGTTCTCGAGCACTCAAACTACACTTTATAATTACACGTCCCTTTTTTTAAAAAACATAACTCACATAACTCATCACACCAAGAATATTTAAAATCGATTAAGCACAATAGTGTAACATCCTAGCATCAGGATTTGACTCAAAAGCACTATGCATTATTTATAACCTTCCTACTTACTCCAACATAGAGGTCAAGCATTACCTTTCTTTCATGAATCTAGTGCCCTCGCAACAAAAGAGAGTAGTTCCACACACAATAAATATTAAGAACAACTAGGAACTCAAGATAGACAAAATTCACTCACTCTCAGAAATAACATTCATATGCCACAAACGATGATCTGAAGGCTTGCCCATAGTGTACTACTTTACTAATTGAGCCCATTCAGTCAAGGATCAAGTAGGACTTTAATTGGCTGTAATGTAAGCTGCGGGATGGGTAGGATGCATTTAGATATAAGAGTGACTACATCTTCCTAAGCACTTTAATACATACATCCCATTGTTAAAACCCCACACTTCTGTCAAACCAATACTCCACCTTCACATCAATTTACATTAACTCCCAACTTCTTTAAGCACAAATACATCAAGAGTTATAACTTATCAATGAATAATTTTCACAACAATACACGATGTAATTTTTTTTCTTTTTCAATTTAAGTGGCTCTTACTTTGTCAAAGAAGTTCACACCACACTTCAACTTTTACAAAGTTCATATAATTTCAAGTGCTCACGAGAGGTAAATGGTTTAAATAGATGGTTAATTCAAACAACTGGGTATGGCTTGTAATGTGGTTCTCAAAGAAACAGGATTACAGACTCAACAGGGTTCACTGTGATACATAACAATTAGGTGGGTAAAATATATAAGCTCAATAAAGAAATTCCTATCACTTCCAAGATAGAATAAAACTACTATTTTGCTTTGCAAACACACGGGGCAAGTTCTAGACATCAAATATATTACACAGAATAACAAAAAACCCTCACACACACCTAGCACATAACTTACTCAAGATTGGATTATCAAGACACTCTAGTCAAAGCAGTCCAGCAAAGTCAAGAACATACAATTTAAGGTACTTCTACGAAAGTCAAAAACTGAGCCTAAGCGTCACAACTAGAGCACTCACTATTCTCCAGGAATAAAAGAGTCAATAGATGTTGCCTTCCATTCAAATCAGTGCTCAAGGTACCTACTCCTAACAAAATAAATAAATAAATAAAACTAACTACACGCGATTCAATCAAAACCCTTGGAAAAGAACCGCGCACAAAGAAAAACCAAGGGGGAATAAATACACTACCTAACAAGAGAAAATCTTTTCGTCTTTTTCTTTCGACTTTAATCCCTCAAGAAACCCGTCGAATGATATCCATCGTCGGGAAAAATCGCAAATTTTAAAACTTTTATGGTTTTCCAAATTTGTTTCTATCAAACTACCACAACTAACCAAAAGAAACTGACCAAATTAGTATACATACAACATACATACAAATATATCCCCCACCCCACACTTTATGTTGTGACATGTCCTCATGACACACAATTAAGAAGCATAAGGTAGAGGATACTTCCTTTAATCTCTAGTCGGGATCTGAGTCAAAGTCGGGCTCCATTCTTCGTGCCAGAACTAGTGCACACATCCACGCGGATAGCTTCTTCTCAGCCTTCTTGGGGTACACCACACACTTGTCTTTCTCAATCACTGGACGATCTCTTTCGAGCTTTTCACTCTCCACTCTACACTTGCAGCTGACTTCTCTTTTCTCACCCCCATATCCACATTCATCTCGAAAGTCACCATCTCCTCACCCACTCTAAGCATGATTTTTGTATCATGTATGTCTAATATTGCTCTGCCCATCGCTAAGAATGGTCTTCCTATGATAAGGGGGACTTATTTATTCTCCTCCATCTTCATCACTATGAAATCTACAAGAAATACAAACTTATCTACCTGAACTAAGACATCTTCCACTATCCCCTCAGGTATTATAGTTGTTTGGTCTACCATCTGCAAAGATGTTGGTGCAGACCTTATCTCTCAAAACTTATTCTCCAATTTCCTGTAAATAAACAAAGACATTAAATTAATTGAGGCACCAAAATCACATAAAGATTTATCAAAATTTAGAGTGCCTAGTGAGCAAGGTATAGTAAAACTCCATGGATCTCCACACTTTTGTGGGAGTTTGTTTTGCAAGATTGCGCTGCAATGCTCTGTGAGCTTGACCACTGAGGTCTCTTCTATCTTCCTCTTCTTTGTAAGGATCTCCTTCAAGAATTTGGCATAAGCTGGCATTTGTGAGAGAACTTCTGTGAATGGCAGATTTACATTAACCTGTCTCAGCATATCTAGAAATCTCTCAAACTACTTGTTCAACCTTTCTCTATATAGCTTTTGGGGAAAAGGTAGAGCAGGCATGTGCTCGCTCTTATTTCGATCATCCTTTATCGAAGTGTCCTCCTTCTTCTTTTTGTCAGCTCCCTTCTTGCCTTTCGTCTTCTTATCACCTTCAATTTTTATCTTTTCCTCACTTTCTTTTTTAGGTACCACCTCTTTTTGGACTAGAGTGGGATCTTTCAGCACTTGCCCACTTCTCAAGGTCACAACATTCACTGTTTCTTTGGGGTTCCTTTCAGTATCAGCTGGTAGAGTACCTGGGATTCTCTCAGACAATACAGTTGCAATATGTCCCACTTACTTCTCCAAGTTTCGCAAACCAGTTCCATGTTCTTTGATAACTAAACCACAAGCATCTAATCTCTCATTTGTCTTGACAGTGAAGGACATCATTAGTTCTTCTAGCACAGACTGAGTGGAATGTTGAGGCTGGAACTGCAGCTTTGGCTAATTCGCAAAACTAGGAGCTCGTTGTCCTTGAAATCTGGGATTGTTTTGTTTCCATGTATTTGCAGTACCCCTAGGTGAACTCCATGAAATATCGGGGTGCTTATGACCCATTGCATTAAAGTTATAATTTCCGACAACATTAACTTCCTCGATTGAGGCTTGACACTCATGAGTAGGGTGCCCTCTTCCACATATATCACATGCTGCATGGGGCTCATTGTGTATCGAGGCTAAGGTCAACTTCCTTATTTCCTTGGCCATGGCCTCAAGTTCTACCTGCACAGATGTGTTAGCATCAACTTGGTGAACACCAGTTGATCTTTTTCTTTCAGCAATTTCAGAGGGCCACAGTTTTGCATCCTCAGATAACTCAACTAGAATTGTGACTATCTCATCTGGAGTCGTTTTCATCAATGGGACTCTAGCTGCATTGCTCAATGTTCTTCGTGAGGCTAGTGTCAATCCATCCCAAAAGTCTTGGAGTTGCATCTAGATTTCAATTCTGCTATGTTGACACTTTCGTACCATCTCCTTAAACCTCCCCCAAGCTTCAAACACAGTTTCAGTCTCGTTCTGGCAAAAGTTATGGATTTCTCTTCTAAACTTGCCTGCCTTAGCTGATGAGAAATACTTGTCCAAACTTTTTTTGGTCATCTCATCGCATGTTCTAATTGATCCATTAGGCAAGCTTCGAAGCCAGTGCTTTGCATCGTCTTTGAGAGTGAAGGGAAAAGCCATGAAGTAAACTGCATCTTATGACACACCATTGTATTGAAAGGTGTTCATAATCTCTTCGAAGTTCATTAGATGACTATTTGGATCTTCGTTCATCCTTCCTCTAAAGACACAACTGTTTTGAAGAGTTTGAAGAAACCCCTGCTTTAACTCAAAATTGTTAGCTGCAACTGGAGGTGGTCTCACACTTGATAAGCCTTGGTTGTAAACTGGTCTAGCATAATCACCAAGTGGTCATCCAGCACCGGGAGCTATGCTTCTGAATTGGTCTGCACCCAAGAGTAGATTCTGAGCAATTCTTCGAGCCCTCTCCTCTTCATAGACAAGTTGTGCATTTCAATGAGCTATCTCCTCAGCATCTCGTGCAACTTTTTCTCTTTTCTAGGCTACCTCTCTTGCAGCCAAATCAATATTATCATCATCTCCCGCCATAACTTCCTTGGTTGAGGATTGCCCAACCTTCTCTATATTCTCGGGGAGAGTTCTTTCCTTCCTCAACCGTCACAGTTGTTTCTCGATTTCTAGTTCGTATGGGAGCACATCCTTCCTAGAGGATCGAGTCATGCACCAATCTAACTTGTACCCTGCGCACAGTCAAGTAACACCAAACGTAAAAAGAAAAAAATAAAATAAAAAGAAAACAATTCTTGAATTAGCACCACAAACTATTAATTGCCAATCCCCGGCAACGACGCCAAAATTGACGAGCGCAAAACACACACTTAAATATGCTCGCTAGTCGAATATAGTATAGAAAATTATCTTATCCACAGGGATTTGATTTAAACCATGTGTTCGTAGATTCTAGTTTAATTTCTATCCACGATGATTGACAATTTAGATTTGTGTGATTAAAACTTAAATTAACTAAAAGTCTAAAATATTGGCTAATGACAATCGCAAAAAGAATAAGCAAAGAAGATATCAATGGGAGAAAATAGGGGTTGATTGGATAGGTGCAAGATACTTATCTAAGATTTAAATCTAGTCGATTCACTTATAAGGTTCAAGTGAGTCTCTCGAATTCACTCAATTATTAGTTCAAACAATAAGTGGAAACTCCTCTTTCGATTATGTCTCAACCTCACAAGATGAACTAAGTTAAACTTGGTGAAGATATGCAGGAATTCCTAGTGGATTGGTCTTTATGAGAACTTCTTCCGATTATCCTCCTAACTAGGTCTTAACAATAATTCAACTAGCCTCTTTCAATTACTATGAAGAATCAATGAATTCAACCAACAACATAATGCAAAAACATCACAAGTTATGCCTCTTTCGATTACATGAATATGTGAAAATAGATGCAATAATTAAAACACCCAAAATGATCCAATACATAATAACTAGAGTTTATATCCACTAATAATTCTCAATACACCAAATCCATCAATCCCTAAAACGAACTACTCCATAGATATGGAATAATTCATCACAAATAAGTTTAAGTTAAAGGAAAACATACAACGATCCAAACTCCTGTCTTGAGTGAGGATTGAATAATGAAATCCTTTGTGCTCTTACTTCTCCCACCTCTTCTTAGCCTCCTTAGGTCTAAAGTATGTCAAAAGTCCCAAAAATACCGTTTTTCCATGTATATATACCAATTTGGGTTAGGCCCAAATGAACTCACCTTCTCCTACGCGAAATAAGACTCTTTCCGGAATAGGACGTGCGCGGCCGCGCACTTGGGAGTGTGCTCGCGCATATGGCCAATCATTTAGGATGGTATTGTACCTTACTTGCATGCCCAGTGCGGGCTCGTGCACCTGGGTGGCATCCTGCTCGATACTCTATTTCTCTCGTTAAGTGCACGATTGTCCGTTAATCCCCAAACATGATCCCAACTTAATCTGTGAGCTTTGTCTCTCACTTCAAAGCTCTAGAATAGCTTGAATTCATTTCATAATATCTACATAGCTCGGGATCACTCGTACAAGGCATAAAACACACCATTAATGCAAAACACTAGCGATTAAAGCTCAAACTCAATTAAAGTGCAGTATATTAGAGTGCGATAAACAACTAAAACACACAATTATAGCCTACCATCACCCACCTAATTGTTATGTATCGTAGTTAACCACTTTGAGCTTGTAATCATATTTCTTTGGAAACCACATTACAAGCCCTATCCATTTGTTTGAAGTGATCGTCTATTTAAACCTTTTACTCTCGTAAGCACGTGAATTCTTTATGAACTTTGTATAAGTTAAAGTGTAGGGTGTTGAGTTGGCTTTTGAGTGAAACTATTGCACTAAGGAGAAAGGTGAATTGTTTTGAAAAATAAAGAGCCACTTAAATTGAAAAAGAAAAACATTTAAGTGTATGATTGTGAAACATATTCCTTGATAATGGTTACTTGATGTAATTGTGCTTAAAGAAGTAGAAACTTAATGTATATTGATGTTAAGATGGAGTTATGGTTTGACATAAGTGTGGGGTTTTGAACAATGAATTGTATGTATTAAAGTACTTAGGGAGGTGTAGTCACTCTTAAATCCAAATGTATCCTACCCATCCCGAAGCCTACATTACAACCAATTAAAGTCCTATTTGATCCTTGACTGAATGATTTCAATTAGTAGAGTAGTACACCATGGGCAAGCCTATGGTACGTCTTTTGTGGCATATGAATGTTGTTTCTGAGAGTGAGTGAATTCTTTCTATATTAAGTACTTAATTGTTCTTAAATTTTATTGTTTGTGGAACTACTCTCTATTGTGGAGTGAGAGTACTTGATTCATGAAGAAAAGGTAATGCTTGACCTCTGTGTTAGAGTAAGTGAGCGGGTTATAAAAATACGTGGTGCTTTTGAGTTAAATTTTTATGTGAGGATGTTACGGTATTGAGCTTAGTCTGTTTTAAATATTCTTGGTGTGATGAGTTATGAGAGTTGTTTAAAAAGGTTGTGTCTATATGAAGTGTAGTTTGATTTTCCCTAAGGAAGAGCAATGGTTTAAGTGTGAGGTGTTGATGGTAGGCTATAATCTCATGTTTTAGTCACTTATTGCACTTTAATTTATTGTACTTTATTCATGTTTGAGCTTTAATCTATAGTGTTTTGCACTTATTGTGTGTTTTATGCTTTGTATGAGTGATTCCGAGTTATGTCGATGTTATGGAATGAATTCGAGATATTTGGAGCTTTGCAATTTGAGTAAAATCCCAAAGGATTAAACCGGAATCATGTTCGGGGGTCGAGGACCAAGTCTGGGTGTCAAAAAATGAAGTTTGGTCCGTACTCTAAGCATTCTCCACTGCCGCGGTGCTTGGGGCAGCGCATGGGGCGCTACGCTTGTGCAATCCTCTATCGTCTCTCATTAATTAGCTCTCTGGATATCCCCACTAATGCCCCACATGGCGCATCGCCCCATGCAGCGGCGTGCCTATGCAATGTTTACAGAGTTACTTTCCTATTTCGGCTAGGAGAAGGTGATATCGTCTGGGTATACCCCACTTGGCATAAATACATGGAAAAACATTATTTGCTAGACTTTTGACACATATTCGAGCTAAGGAGGCTAAGGAGGAGTTGGAAGAACACGAGAACAAGGATTTCATCATTTCTTCCTCACTCAAGACACGAGTTTGGATTGAATTTATATTTTTCTACACTTTAACTTTATTTGTGATGACTTGCTCCATATCTATTGAGTAGTTTTCATTAGAGTTTGATGGATTTGGTGTATTGATGATTGTTTGTGGATTATAACTCTACTTTTATGTATTGAAGTTTTTTGGATGATTTAATTGTTGCATCTATATTCACTTGTTCATGTAATCGATAGAGGCATAACTTATGATATCTTTGCATTATATTGTTGGTTAAGTTCATTAATTCTTCTTACTAATAGAAAGAGGCTAGTTGAATCAATGATTAAACTTAGTTAATAGGATAATTGAGAGAGGTTCTCCGAAAGACCAATCCACTACGCATTCTTGCATATCTTCACGTGATTAAATTGGTTCATCTTGTGAGGTTAAAACTTAATCATGAGAGGAGTTTTTGTTGAACGTTTGAACTAATAATTGAGTGAATTTGAGAGACTCACTTAAACATTAGAAGTGAATTATCTAGAGTTAGATCCCAAGCAATTATCTTGCACCTATCCTATCAACCCTTACTTTCTCCCATTGATAACTTATTTGGTTACCTTTGTTGCGATTGTCATTAGTCATTCTTAGTTAATAGTAGTTAGAAATCATAGAAATCTCAATTGTTGATCATCTTGGATAGAAATCAAGCTAGAAACTACAAGAATATTGTTTAAATCCAATCCATGTGGATACGATATTATACTATACTATATTTGACTAGCGAGCATAATTTAAGTGTGTGTTTCGAGCTCGTCAAATTTTGCTAGAGAATGGCAATCAATAGTGTTTGAAATAGTTTGTAGTGCTAATTCAGGAATTATTTCTTTTTATTTGATTTTCTCCCTTTTTACGTTTGGTGTTCTTTGGCTGTGCGTAGGTTATAGGTCAAGACTGGTGCATGACTCGAGCTTATATGAGAGTAGTGCTACCATACAAGCCAGAGTTAGAAACAAAACTACGAAAACTGAGGAAGGCAAACGATCTTACCGAGAAGCAAGAAAAGGTTGGGCAATCCTCAAACCAAGAAACTATGGCCGGAAAATGTGATAGTACTGTAGATTTGGCTATAAGAGAGGCAGCCCAACAACGAGAAAAAAGCTGTATGGGATGCTGAGGAAGCAGCTATTAGAGATGCGCAAAACATCTATGAAGAAGAGAGGGGTCACAGACTTAATCAACATCAACCCTTGGCTGCAGACCAGTTTGGAAATATAGCTCCCAGGCTTGGGAGACCACTTGGCAATTATGCTAGACCGGTCTACAATCAAGGATTATCTAGTGTTAGACCACCTCCAATTGCAGCAAACAATTTTGAGTTGAAGCAAGGGTTGCTTCAAAGCCTTCTAAATTGTTGTGTGTTCAGAGGGAAGCCAAAAGAAAATCCAAACACATATCTAATGGACTTGGAGGGGATTATGAACACTTTTCAATACAGCAGGGTGTCACAAGATGCAGTGTACTTAAGGGCATTCCACTTTTCACTTAAAGATGATGCTAGGGAGTGGCATCGTAGTTTTCCCAGTGGATCGATCAGAACTTGGGTTGAGATTACCAGAAAATTACTTGATAAATATTTCTCCTCAGCTAAGACAGGCAAGAATAGAAGAGAAATTCATAACTTCTACCAGAAAGAGACTGAAACTGTTTTTAAAGTATGGGAGAGGTTTAAGGAGATAGTTAGAAAGTGTCAACATAGCGGAATTGAACTCTGGATGCA
>AWOL01S0046719.1:49483-121807 GCA_000715115.1 Nicotiana otophora | reverse complement strand
TCACATATCCAGAAGATGAAAGTAGCAGAAATGAGGATGTTGCGGTGGATGTGCGGGCACACTAGGATAGATAAGATTAGGAATGATGATATTCGGGAGAAGGTGCATGTGGCTCCCATTGATGACAAGATGCGGGAAGCGAGGCTTAGATGGTTCGGACATGTTCAGAGGAGAAGCCCAGATGCTCCGGTACGGAGGTGTGAGCAGCTAGTGGTGGAAGGCATGAGAAGAGGTAGAGGGCGGCCTAAGAAGTATTGGGGAGAGGTGATCAGACAGGATATGGCGAAGCTCCAGATTTCTGAGGACATGACACTTGATAGGAAGATGTGGAGGTCGAGTATTAGGGTTGTAGGTTAGGAGGTAGTTGAGTCGTGCCTTACTTCGTACTATTGTGGGACTATCCGTTTAGGGGTTTTGTCTAAGATAGCTAGTGTCAATATTGTGACTTACTATTTCACTTTTAGTGTATGTCCTATTTACTAGTTATCGCTTTGCTTTGCATCCTTCCTCTGGATTTCACGGTGCTCTTATCTTTCTTATGATTGTTGTGGCGGTACTAATATTGTCTCCCTTCCCTTTATCTCCCCTCTCCCTTTGCTTTGCATCTTTCTTCTGAATTTCATGGTATTGCTATTTATCTTATGAGTGTTGTTGTGATACTAATATTATCTCTCGTTTTCTTCGTTTTTTATTTTATTTTATTTTTTATTTTTTATTTTTTTTGAGCCGATGGTCTTTCGGAAACAACCTCTCTACTCCTTCGGGGTAGGGGTAAGGTCTGCGTACATACTATCCTCCCCAGACCCCATTAATGTGATTCTACTGGGTTGTTGTTGTTGTTGTTGTTGTTGTTATTTGATTCAATTATCATCAATATATCTTGGTATATGATAAATTTCTCAAAGAGCAATTGATTTGACAGTGTTACGTTGAAAATTTAGTCGCCGAAATATGTGTTTGGTAGTATATGTCTCATATTTAAGAAAAAACGAAAAATAACCGAAAAACTGAAAAATCGACATAAACCATATCGATAAAATTTGGTTCTAATATTTGAAAAAGCGATTTACTTGAATTTGTTTTTTTTTTTTTGGAAAAAACCGTTCCAAACAATCATATATATATATATATAAGCATTTAATTCATCTCCAAAAAGATGGTTACATGGATAGAAGGAATTTCACTGCTATTAACTTCCCAACTCTAGCTGGAAGATAGCAGAAAGCTTCCTTGATTACATTTGAGATGAGGGGTAAATGCCTTTGGCTCGTGGATACTTGAAACTAGTAATATATCTTGCCTAGTGCTAAATCTAAGCTATACAAGCCGAAACCAACAATATTAGATTGGTGACATATGCTGACAATCCTATGTTATTTAGTTTTGTCTCCGTTTCAAGTTAGGTTAATTTATTTGACTGAGTATGAAGTTTAAAAAAAGAGAGAGACTTTTCAACTTGTGTGGTGGTGTAAAATGAGCCAATATATTTTGTGTAAAAATATTTATCTAAATTTTAGGGGTGAATATGCTATTGTGCTAAGGGATAACTTTTCATCTCTATTACCTAATAATGATAAAAATAATTAGAACACAATTTTTGTACTCTGTGCAAGTTGCATTACAGTATTTAATACTAGTATTTAATTAGATGAGAAGACACGGAGAAGAGCCGTCAGAATCCACACGCACTTTGTCCTACTCTTACCTTCCACCTCATTCCTCTTTACCGGAATCACAAAATCTTCATTCGACGCCTCTTTCTCCGGCCAAATCTACTTGTAAGTTTCTCACTTTCACCCAGTGAATTATACTAATTTAGAATACGAATTTTCAATATTTAGTTAGTCAATTTCTGAATATTATGTATTTGGAAGAAGATGAAATGTTTATCAAGGTCAGCCATTTAGCAAATCTTTTGTAGTGATCCAATCGCACTGATTTCTATTCTGGAGGTAAGATGGGATTTTGAATTTCTACATTTTCAAAAGTTTAAGATCTCAATGTACTTTCTTTTTTTTCAAGTGTGTTTGAATTGAATCTGAAAGTAGAGCTGAAATGAATAGTGATTTAAGTTTGCATATTTGCTCAAATTGCAAAGGATTTTGGCCTATGAATTTCACATAGCATGTTAATTGCATTAGCATCTGCTTTTTCTCTCTAATACCAAAAGTTGTTGAATTTCTTTAATCAAGTTTTCAGTTCTTGCCCTATTAAGTTTTGCTGGATCATAGAGTTTAGCATTTCAAGACTGAATTTGATGAGGGCGGAAAGAGGTTTGCTGCCAGATGTTGTATGTATTATAAATTATAGAATCAATCAAAGACGGACCTAGGATTTGAGCGTGGCCGATGCAACCCTATCTTTAACATAGATATGCCAATTACTAGCGACATAATTCGGCGTGCAACTCATTGAAAACTTAATGATTGTGATAACTTATCAGCAAAGTATAAACTTCCATATTATCGCATATCACTAATTTGGTACTAATATAACAAAGTACGTCATCCATTCATACTTGAACTTGATGTTCTTTTATTTTCTGAAAAACGGTTAATGATGGCATCATTGCTTACATTTGCAAGTATTTCCTTCTCAAAGTAATAAACAAAACAATCATTTTAAGATGCATCACTAATACTACTATGCAATTCATCTTTGATGTGCTTCATGATTGAGAATGCTCTTCCTACAGTCACCAATGTGAATGGTAAAGGAAGGGTTTGTATTTTTCTAGTCGTGGAGAGCGAAGGTGCATTAGGGCTTTTGACTTTTGAGGGGGGGATTTGAAAAAGAAAAAAAATTTAACTAAGTTCACTACTATGAAAAAGTACTAAACTCAAGTTCAATTCAGAATTGGCAAATGAAATATTAAACAAAGTAGACTATTACTACTAAACTATCATTGAAAAGAAAAAAAGTAGAGAAAGAGCAAAGCTGCTGGAGTTGGCCTCGAACCCAGGTCACAATAAGCAAGGGAAAGAACTTGAGTGGACTGCTCAATGGGTGCACCAATCCAGCTTCCTTGATTGAGAGGGCACAAATAAATTGTATATGGGTTTCTCGATATATATACAGATATATCAGGATTTTTGCCAAGGCTTACAGGGATCGGTGCACCCCTACCCTTAAGGGTCAGTCCGCCTCTGGAATCAGTTGACCATCTGATGCTTTATTATGATTTCGCTCAAGATATTTGGAAGATGTTCCTTCTTTAGTCAGCGTTCACTGAGTAATGACATTTTCTCTTAAAAAATTACCTGCTGCCTCTTATGGACCGTATGGTACTTGAATCTCAAGGAAGCAGTGACAACATCAGAAAGCTCTCTACATTGAATTTTCTGGTCTATGTGGAAAGAGAGAAATAAGTTAACAGCTGTTCTGAAGATGATAGGCTTCTTGTGCACTTGGTGAGTTAGATGTCTGTCTACTGCAATTATGGTGTAGATAGAGGCCTGCACGTGGGATGGGGGGCAGATAACTTATGGGAGTTTACTAGTACCTAACATTCTTACGTAATTTTCTTTACAGGATGATTTCCTTTTGTTTTTCAATTTTGCTTTCTTGATTCTTCAGTTGTATCTTTTCTCTAGATTGTTGCTTGTTTGTATCCGTCATTATTACGATATATCTGCTTTAATCGGATACATGGCCACAAGATTCTGATTTTCCCCTTCTAAGTGGTTTTGGCTATAAATGTTCACTGCTTCCCACTTGTCTATGGTTGTTCTTATGATATCTCAGTGCTTCTCTTTATCTGTTTCAGCTAAAAGTGATGGGTATATACCTCAGTTCCCCCAAAACAGAGAAATTCTCAGAAGATGGTGAGAATGCTAGGGTAAGATATGGTTTATCATCAATGCAAGGATGGCGTGCAACAATGGAAGATGCTGTGAGTATCCCCTGTATCCCTGCTACTTACTTTAGTCAATATGTTTTGTGATGTAATTTGTGGAATGGAAATAAGTTGTTTGTTTCTGTTCAATACATTTGAGATATTTATGATACAAGACAATAATGTCAAAGTGGAAAAATGCGGTAATAATTTCACAGCTTTCCATCTGGTAAAAAGTAGGGATTTTGCGCTGTCTCAAGCGGTTCCTAGAGGATGAGGTTAAGTTTATGGTTGATTTCTCGTGTTCTGACCCAAGAGCAAAGTTACTTGTTTGAACTTTGTTTGATTTTTGTTTCTCTAGCCATTTTATCATTCTGAGTTGTAGAATTTGTTATCTTCAGTGCTGGCTGGTATCCTAACATGTGTGGTATGAAGTTAAACTGGTATCTTTTACCATGGCCGTCTAAGAGTCTTGACCAACTTGCCTTTGCTTTGCCGACAGATTCATTGTAAGACTAATAAAACATTTACAAAGTGGAAAGCTTTGGTAGTGGGACTATACAATGATTTTTATGCTTGTTAGCGTTCTTTCCTCTTAATGATCTATTTGCAGCCCATCTCACTTATCGGTTTAGACTCCTTCCGAAAAATAAAAATAAAAGAAAAGAATTAAATAAGTCAAAGGAAGCTGGAGTAATCTTTCAGTGAAAGGAAATAAGCTAAAGTTATTTAATTAATTCTACTCAAGGTAAAATTGTCTTTAGTATTCTAAATCACAATACAGTTAAGAATTGGAGTTGTTATCGACTGAGAATATGATGTTTGCTTTTATCAGTTTAAATGCATTGTACAGGCTCATCCTATTATAACCTTAAGTATTTAATAAATGCTTTTTATTGGCATAGTTACTATGAAACATGTTCTCAGTGTTTGTCTTATCATAATGTTTTCCTTATGGATAATCCAACAATATGTAGGAGCTAAACATCATCTTGAGCTGACCTTTTGTCCTACTCCTTTGTTTCAGCATGCAGCAATACCTGATTTGGATGCTTCAACATCCTTTTTTGGTGTCTATGATGGTCACGGAGGTATGTATCTTGTTGTTACATGGTTTCTTCTTGAGATGCTATACATTTTTCTTTATAAAGCAATAAATTTCATTAAAAGAAGGGCAAAACATGCCCGCATACAAGAAGTATACTGAAAAGTAGAAAGACCTACGAAGAAATATGGTTTTCTATGAAAGACATCCAATCTTCTATACATATAGGAATCTAGTGGGTGCATTAAAAGAAAATAAGGGATAAGACGCTATTCCACTAGTGTACAAAATCCTTCTCTACTCCGTCAAAAGCTCTTGTATTCCTCTCTCTCTCTCTCTCTCTCTCTCTCTCTCTCTCTCTCTCTCTCTCTCTCTCTCTCTCTCTCTCTCTCTCTCTCTCTCTCTCTCTCTCCATTCAGTTCAATAGCTTATGCCTTAACAGTTGAGCAATGAAATCTTGGTTCTGTTGCATCAAACATCAAGTATGATGCAGTGCCATTTTGTAAGAGAAATCTTTTATGTTCATTCAGGTCTATTTTCCATCAGCAAGGCCATGGTTTAAACTTGGTAGAAATGCATTATCAATTTTAGTTTTTCTGTTATCAATTTTAGCAAACTCGCACTGTGGAAGATTGTGTCTGGATATATTTGATTATGGTACTTTGTTGAGTGATTTTGTAGATCCCAAGTGACCTTGGTGGATTTCTGTGTGGTGTTGCTTATTTAGCTAAGTTCTTGTGTAGAGACATAATCGTGTGATGATTCAACTTATGGAAATTAATAAAAGGTATTTTTGAGGACAAACTCGAGCAGTCTAGGATCCTTGCTTAAAATAATGGTGTTTCACTCAATGCCAAGTTGATTAGGACTACAAAAGGCTTAGAGTCCTATTATCTGTTACCCTCTAAATTGTCTGCCTTTTACTCCCTATTCCTTATGTTTTATATGGTGATTTAGGGATGTAACAACAATATTTTTGATTTGGAAGGCTTGAGTTAATTCCTGGGATAGAGGTTACTGAAAAGCTTCAATAGCCCTGAAAGTGTCAATTCTAATCCGAATTCTAATTCATGCTTATTAAACAGCAGACACTTTAGTCAAACTTTTCCTGCTCTGGAAAGATAAGATTGCCGGTATAAACTTGCATCTTGAAGAACGTTTTGAACAACTGTTATGCTACTTCCTGATCTGCTAATATAACTGAACCATTGGTCAACTACAGGTAAAGTTGTTGCTAAATTCTGTGCCAAGTATCTACATCAACAAGTGCTCAAGCATGAAGCATATTTACATGGTGATATAGGAACTTCAGTCCAGAAAGCCTTTTTCAGGTTGAGTTCTATAATTGACTATACAACATCCTGAGAACTCTTATTGCTGTCTTTTAGTGTTTATTTATTTACTTCTTTTAATGTTTACTATAATTACACTGGGTTTGTTGTTGTTGTTGTTTAAACAGAGTTCTGATTCTACATGTATGTTTTCATGAGCCCTTTCCTAGTAGCTACTTATAGTAGTTAATGTTAGTGCTGTTCCATTGCTTTGTTGTAATTTTCAACTTTGCCCGATATACACTTGGTTTGCTCTATGCATTTCATATTTTCTGGTTGAAAACTGAAATGGATTATTGAATGATTCACTCCTGTTTGGATTGAATTTCTTGAATTGTCTCTGGCTATATTAATTAACTTAATGTATTTATTTGATGGATGATATGTTTAGTCCTGTTTCACTGCAAATGCATTTTATTCCGTATATTTCTTTTCCCATGAGTTGAAAGCTTGTACGGGTACTCTGATGGTGCTTATCATATCAAATCCCTGACATTTCCAAAAAGTTGAATACTCATGTGGCGTTGTAATGTTATACTACGGAATTTGGTAAGTACTCGTTCCGTCCCATTGTTTACGTGGCATACTTTATTTTTTAGTATGTCAAAAAAATTGTGGCATTTCTATATTTTGGAAACTATTTAATCTTATCATCTTCGTTTACCCTTAATGACATTTGTTGTAACCCACTTCATATAAAAGTAAAACGTACTAATTGTGAGAAGGCACGGGAGAAAATATGTTATTGATATTGGATTAACAATACAATACAAGAGGTTCTTATTTATAGCTATACTATACAAGGACATACTACTCCTCTACCAATGTGGGACAATACTACACTATATACATGCTGTNGATGAACAATACAATACAAGAGGTCCTTATTTATAGCTATACTATACAAGGACATACTACTCTTCTACCAATGTGGGACAATACTACACTATATACATGCTGTAAACTAACACTCCCCCTCAAGCAGGTGCATACAAATCATATGTACCGAGCTTGTTACATATATAACCAATACGAGGACCAGTGAGAGACTTGGTGAAAATATCTGCAAGTTGATCATTCGACCTCACAAACTTTGTAGCAATCTCTCCTGAAAGTATCTTTTCTCTGACGAAGTGACAATCAATCTCAATGTGTTTAGTTCTCTCATGGAACACCGGATTTGATGCAATATGAAGGGCAGCTTGATTATCGCACACAAGTTCCATCCGACTGATTTCACCAAATTTCAACTCCTTGAGCAATTGTTTGGTCCAGACTAGCTCACATGTTGCCATAGCCATTGCTCGATATTCTGCTTCTGCACTAGACCGAGCAACTACATTCTGTTTCTTGCTCTTCCAGGACACCAAATTTCCTCCTACTAAAACACAATATCCAGACGTAGAACATCTATCAGAAGGTGATCCTGTCCAATCAGCATCTGAGTATCCAATGATCTGCTCATGACCTCGATCTTCAAAGAGTAACCATTTGCTTGGAGCCGATTTTATATATTGAATAATGCGGACAACTGCATCCCAATGAGTATCACAGGGAGAATTCATAAACTGACTTACAACACTCACAGGATAAGAAATGTCGGGTCTAGTCACTGTAAGATAATTTAATTTTCCAACCAGCCGCCTATAGCTTGCAGGATCGCTAAGCGGCTCCCCCTGTCCTGGCATAAGTTTAGAATTCGGATCCATCGGAGTGTCAACAGGTCTGCAACCTATCATCCCCGTCTCCTCAAGAATGTCTAAAGCATATTTTCTTTGAGAAATAACAATATCTGAGCTAGACTGGGTAACCTCAATACCTAGAAAGTACTTCAATCTGCCTAGATCCTTAGTTTGGAAGTGCTGGAAGAGATGCTGCTTCAGATTGGTAATACCATCCTGATCATTGCCAGTAATAACAATATCATCAACATAGACTACCAGATAAATACAGAGACTTGAAGCAGAGTGCCGATAAAACACAGAGTGATCAGCTTCACTACGAATCATGCCAAACTCCTGGATAACCGTGCTGAACTTACCAAACCAGGCTCGAGGAGACTGCTTTAGACCATAAAGTGACCGACGCAAGCGACATACAAGGCCACGAGACTCCCCCTGAGCAACAAAACCAGGTGGTTGCTCCATATAAACCTCATCCTCAAGATCCCACCGTGAAGAAAAGCATTTTTAATGTCCAGCTGATAGAGGGGCCAATGACGAACCGCAACCATGGATAGAAAAAGGCAGATTGAAGCCACTTTAGCCACGGGAGAGAAGGTATCACTGTAATCAAGTCCAAATATCTGAGTATATCCTTTGGCAACAAGACGGGCCTTAAGTCGATCAATCTGTCCATCGGGACCAACTTTGACTGCATAAACCCAACGACAACCAACAGTAGATTTACCTGAGGGAAGAGGAACAAGCTCCCAAGTACCACTTGTATGTAAAGCAGATATCTCGTCACTCATAGCCTGTCGCCATCCTGGATGACACAACGCTTCACCTGTAGACTTAGGGATGGAAACCGAGGACAAAGAAGATATAAAAGCATAATGGGGAGATGACAGACGATGATAGCTCAAACCGACATAATGAGGATTAGGGTTAAGTGTGGTCCGTATACCTTTCCGAAGTGCAATCGGTGTACTAGGAGCAGGGTCCGCAGCAGGAGCAGGGTCAGGTGCAGGACGAGAACCAGTTGGGCCTGATGGAGGACACAAACGACGATGATAAGTCAAGAGTGGTGTTCCTGTGGTTGGGAACTAGGGGTAACAACACTAGACTCCTCAACGGTTGGTATGGATGAAAACTCTGTGGTCGAAGGTGGAGGATGAGCTATAGTAAACTCCTCAAAGGTCGGTATAGGTAAGACCTCAGATATATCATGGTGGTCAGCAGAGGTAAAGAAAGGTTTAGACTCAAAACAATGTGACGTCAGCTGACATAAGGTACCTACGAAAATCTGGAGAATAACAACGATATCCCTTTTGAACACGAGAATAACCAAGGAAGGCACACTTGAGAGCACGGGGAGCTAACTTATCTTTCCCAGGGGCTAAGTTGTGAACAAAACACGTGCTCCCAAAAACACGAGGTGGAAGAGAGTATAAGGGTGACTGGGGAAACAAAACTGAATGCGGAATCTGATTCTTGATGGGAGATGAAGGCATCCGATTAATCAAATAACAAGCTGTGAGAACTGCATCGCCCCAAAAACGCAACGGAACACGAGATTCAATTAGAAGTGTGCGAGCAGTCTCAATAAGGTGCCTATTCTTTCTCTCAGCAACCCCATTTTGCTGAGGGGTATAAGGACAAGATGTCTGATGAATAATTCCCTGAGAAGTCATAAATTGCTGAAATTGAGAAGATAAATATTCTAAGGCATTATCACTGCGAAAAATGCGAATAGAAACACCAAATTGGTTTTTGATTTCAGCACAGAAACTCTGGAATATAGAAAATAACTCAGAACGATCTTTCATTAAGAAAAGCCAAGTACATCTTGAATAATCATCAATGAAACTGACAAAATAACGAAATCCCAAGGATGAACTGACTCTACTAGGACCCCATATATCAGAATGAACTAAGGAGAAGACAGACTCTGCATGACTCTCAACACTACGCGAAAAGGAGGCTCGGGTATGTTTCCCAAGTTGACACGACTCACAATCTAATGTAGACAAACTAGATAAACTAGGCACCATCTTCTGAAGTTTGGATAAACTCGGATGTCCTAAACGTCTGTGGATTAGATCTGGAGGATCTGTAACTAGACATGTTGTGGAAGGACTGAGTGAGTTAAGGTAGTAAAGGCCTTCTGATTCACGTCCTGTACCAATTGTCTGTCCCGTACTGCGGTCCTGCATAATAAAAGAATCGTCAATAAAATATATACCACAATGGAGGGCACGAGTCAAACGACTAACAGATGCAAGACTAAAAGGACAGCCAGGGACATAAAGAACGGAATCTAGGGTGATAGAAGACAAGGGATTAGCTTGTCCAACTCCTTTTGCCTTAGTTTGACATCCATTGGCTAAAGTAACAGTGGGAAGAGACTGTGAATATACAATATTTGACAAAAGTGATATATTACCAGAGATGTGATCAGAAGCGCCGGAGTCCATGACCCATGGGCCAAGAGTGCTAGACTGGGAAACACAAGCAAAAGAATTACCAGAAACAGAAGTATCAGTCTGAGCAACTGAGGCTACTTNTCGAAGGTGGAGGAGGAGCTATAGTAAACTCCTCAAAGATCGGTATAGGTAAGACCTCAGATATATCATGGTGGTCAGCAGAGGTAAAGAAAGGTTTAGACTCAAAAAATGTGACGTCAGCTGACATAAGGTACCTACGAAGATCTGGAGAATAACAACGATATCCCTTCTGAACACGAGAATAACCAAGGAAGACACACTTGAGAGCACGAGGAGCTAACTTATCTTTCCCAGGGGCTAAGTTATGAACAAAACACGTGCTCCCAAAAACACGAGGTGGAAGAGAGTATAAGGGTGACTGGGGAAACAATACTGAATGCGGAATCTGATTCTTGATGGGAGATGAAGGCATCCGATTAATCAAATAACAAGCTGTGAGAACTGCATCGCCCCAAAAACGCAACGGAACACGAGATTCAATTAGAAGTGTGCGAGTAGTCTCAATAAGGTGCATATTCTTTCTCTCAGCAACCCATTTTGCTGAGGGGTATAAGGACAAGATGTCTGATGAATAATTCCTTGAGAAGTCATAAACTGCTGAAAGTGAGAAGATAAATATTCTAAGGCATTATCACTACGAAAAATGCGAATAGAAACACCAAATTGGTTTTTGATTTCAGCACAGAAACTCTGGAATATAGAAAATAACTCAGAACGATCTTTCATTAAGAAAAGCCAAGTACATCTTGAATAATCATCAATGAAACTGATAAAATAACGAAATCCCAAGGATGAACTGACTCTACTAGGACCCCATATATCAAAATGAACTAAGGAGAAGACAGACTCTGCATGACTCTCAACACTACGCGAAAAGGAGGCTCGGGTATGTTTCCCAAGTTGACACGACTCACAATCTAATGTAGACAAACTAGATAAACTAGGCACCATCTTCTGAAGTTTGGATAAACTCGGATGTCCTAAACGTCTGTGGATTAGATCTGGAGGATCTGTAACTAGACATGTTGTGGAAGGACTGAGTGAGTTAAGGTAGTAAAGGCCTTCTGATTCACGTCCTGTAATAATTGTCTGTCCCGTACTGCGGTCCTGCATAATAAAGGAATCGTCAATAAAATATATACCACAATGGAGGGTACGAGTCAAACGACTAACAGATGCAAGACTAAAAGGACAGCCAGGGACATAAAGAACGGAATCTAGGGTGATAGAAGACAAGGGATTAGCTTGTCCAACTCCTTTTGCCTTAGTTTGACATCCATTGGCTAAAGTAACAGTGGGAAGAGACTGTGAATATACAATATTTGACAAAAGTGATATATTACCAGAGATGTGATCAGAAGCGCCGGAGTCCATGACCCATGGGCCAAGAGTGCTAGACTGGGAAACACAAGCAAAAGAATTACCAGAAACAGAAGTATCAGTCTGAGCAACTGAGGCTACTTGTGGAGATGTCTGCTTACTTGCTCGATACTGAAGGAGCTCATTATATTCTTCTTTAGATAAAGAAAATCCTTGGTTACCTGGAGTCTCGGTCTGAGCAATGTAAGCATTTTTGGGTGGACGACCATGTAAGGAATAGCACATTTCACGAGTGTGTCCAAGTTTGTGACAATAAGAACACTTGGGTCTAGATCTTCCAAAACGACCTCCTCCTCGTCTATGCTCCATAGTTTGAGATGCCCGAACATCCATTGTCTGGGATGCAAGAACAGAGGAATCAAGTATCTGTGATGAGATCACTGGTGGACTTGGTGCTGCAGCAAGGCGGAGTAATCGAGAGAATAGTTCATCAACTGTCGGGACAGACGGACTAGCCAAAATCTGGTCGCGTACTGAATCAAGATCATTAGGAAGTCCAGCGAGGGTAAGAACGAGAAACATCTTCTGTCGCTGCTCTTGTTGTTTTTCCACACTAGCAGAAACTGGCATCAACTTCTCAAATTCCTCCATGACTGCCTGTACTTGACCCAAGTAAGTAGACATATCCGATTCCTGCTTCTTTAAGTTTGTCATCCGTGATATCACATCATAGAAGCGAGATATGTCATTAGTGTATAAGGTGCGTGCCTTTGCCCAAACCAAATAACATGTCTGGAATGGACGAAACAAGGGCATCAACTTGGAATCAATAGATCGCCACAAGATGCTACATAACTGAGCATCGATTTTTTGCCCAAAGTGTTATTGCCTTTTCATCTCCATCGCTAGACTGTTTGATTAGATGATCTTGAACACTTTGACCTATACACCATAACTCGACAGATGAAGCCCAAGCTAAGTAGTTTGAACCTCCCATTAAAGGTTCCGAGGTAATAATAGCACTAGAGCTTCCAGAACTCATGTTTCTAGACCCAAAAGCATCAAATCCCAAAGACATTGTTGCAAATTATTACCAAATAAGAGAAAGAATCAACTGTAATCCACTGAAACATTGTACGGAAACACAGAAACAGAATACTGAAATACTGTAGCTGCCGTAATCTACTGTAGCTGTCGGAATAGTACTATAGCTGCCGGAAAAAAAACTCAAAGTTGTCGGAATGAAATGAAAACAGTAGGGGTAGGATCGGAATTACCAGACGATCCAACTGTTCTGAAGGAAGATTTTCAAACAATGGCCGGAAGTGGTCGTACGCGCCGGCGTGTGAGCTTCTGGTGGCGCGTGGAGGCTCGTGAGGAGGCTATTGCCGGAGCTTTTCACTGGGGTTTGGTCGCCGATTTTGCACAACACTGATAAAAATAAAGCAGATAGAAAACAGCCTTAAAAAAGTACTGATTTCTCTTTTTCGGAATCGTTGGAATTTATGCATAGCGATAAGTCTCTCACAATTGCTCTGATACCATGTGAGAAGGCACCGGAGAAAATATGTTACTGATATTGGATTAACAATACAATACAAGAGGTCCTTATTTATAGCTATACTATACAAGGACATACTACTCCTCTATCAATGTGGGACAATACTACACTATATACATGCTGTAAACTAACACTAACATGACCAAAACTTAATTCCAACTAATTGATATCGCCTATGTAGATCTTTTCTGTGCCCTGCTTTTTGCTAGGTCTGCATGGATGTCTTTTGCACTATGAAATCACTAGTTGCTTTTGTGCTTTTGTAGCACGGTGTGAGACTTTGTTTTGTTCTGTTCCTGGTGCAGAATGGATGAGATGATGCGTGGTCAGAGAGGATGGAGGGAGCTGGCTGCACTAGGGGATAAATTAAACAAGTTCACGGGTATGATAGAGGGTCTTATTTGGTCTCCAAAAAATGGTGATGGAAACAACCATGTTGATGATTGGGCATTTGAGGAGGTACTTGTTGTGCCTGAGGATATTGAGTTAAAATGAGATAAAATAATACGCCTCTCTTGTTTTGTCTGTTCAGCTGATAAAACCATTTTAAAATGGAAATTGGGGTATTTTATTGAGAATATTCAAAGCTTCCCAATCCAACCTTCATGGACTTCTGTACACTTACTACTGCTTCTTGCTTTTGGAAAGAATGGAAGTTTTTCAATGAATACTCATGTTAACCTAAGAAGTTGGAACTTTCATTAAAGTTGATCCTGTTTAATAAGTGAATGCTGTACTGAATACTTCTGCTTTTTAAAATGGGGCAAAACCGCTGTAGATAGATCTTTCCCTTCAAAATTATACATACTTATATGGTCCTTTAGCATGAAACCTTGCCTGACCTGCACATTACTGTTGTTGTAGACATTATTTAATTGGCTTGTGTGTAAGTGTGTGTTATATTGATATCAGGGGCCTCACTCTGATTTTTCTGGGCCTACTTCTGGATGTACGGCTTGTGTTGCAATCATGAGAGGGAACCAACTCATTGTTTCAAATGCTGGTGACTCTCGCTGTGTAATTTCAAGGAAGGGCCAGGTAATGTGCTATCGTTTTGATAATTTGGTAGAATGATTCTTCTCCTTGGCAGTGGTTTTTTCGTGTCCAAAGTTGTTTTTCTACTAGGGACCCAGCATGCTATGTCTCTGGACTTGCTATAGCTGGGCCATAGCGTCATGGCCCCCGATATAAAAAGGGTTGGTGCACAAAGCATCCCGCATTGACGCAGGGTCCGGGGAAGGCCGCACGCCAAGTAGTATGATGTAGACAGACAGCCTACCCTAATGCAAGCATTAGTGGTTACTTCCACGGCTCGAACCTAGGTCACATGGACACAACTTTACCGTTTCTCCAAGGCTCCCCTTCACATGGCCTCCGATATGGATGTGTATATTGTCACGATAATGCTATGTTAAAGTTTTCCTGTTTAAACCTTAACGTGAAATTAAAGAACGGATATCCAATACATCCCTTTTTTGCAGGCATACAATTTATCGAGGGATCATAAACCTGATCTTGAGGTTGAGAGAGAGAGAATTTTAAAAGCTGGTGGTTTTATTCATGCAGGACGTGTGAATGGAAGTCTAAATCTTGCAAGAGCTATAGGTATTATTCCTATTTGTTGTGGACCTTTAATAATCTATTGAAAAGCTAGTTGTCATGCAAATGCATTTGAAACTTCATTACTTGAATGTATAGAGATTGTTATTAGGATTGTATAATAAGCGCTAAGAATTCTTTATTAAGCGCCTTGCGCTTTGCTCCTAGTGAAGGGGAGCCTTGGAGCAACGGTAAAGTCGTCTCCGTGTGACTTACAGGTCACAGATTGGAGCAATGGAATCGGCCACTGCTTGCATCAGGGTAGGCTGCCTACACTACACCCCCTTGTGGTGCGTCCCTTCCTCGGAGCCTGAGTGAATGTGTGATGCTTCGTGCACAGGGCTTTGCTCCTAGTGATAAACTTGTAGCATGTGATGCATGGATTAGACGCATGTCGTGGGTTCGATCTCTGTCGTAAGCAAAAGCATGGTACTTAATTGGAAAAGGGTATAGGGGCAGGACCATTCTCCACGAATTTCGTACCGTGCGCCATTGACCAGCAGGGATTTCTCGGTAATAAAAACAAGTTTTTTTGATAAGTAATAGATGACTGTAATGGAAGATGAAATATAACTGAAAAAAATTTCAAACTAGAAATGTTTTGGTTAACTGGGAATAGATGGCAAGGAAGTAACCATCTATTGTATAAGATAATTAGCACCCTTTTGCGTTAATTGCAGGTGACATGGAATTCAAGCAGAACAAGTTTTTGCCAGCTGAGAAGCAAATTGTAACTGCCAATCCAGATATAAACACTGTAAGTTCCTTCAGCTCTTCATATGTACGCAATTTGTTTTATGGTAACTTTGAGACATGACTGTTATTCAAGAAAGCTAGATCCACTTGTTCTTGTTGTTTGGTTTGGCAACATATTTTACTCTTATTGGGGCCAAGAAGCAACAAGGCACTAAACATCAGCTTTTTCTTGACATGTGCCTCTAGGCTACCTTCTGTTATCCCTTAAATTGTACTCTTAATTTCTGCATGAAATTTATAATATACATTTTCTGGTATGTTTAGATGAAATTGGATGGAGTAAAGTTTGTGTCTCATTTCTGTTCGAATATCCCTAACTTATGGACACAACCCAAAAGATTTTTCTGTAATTGGTTATGCACAAATATTTTGCAAGTTTGAAATGACAAGTGACGAAAAAAGAACCGCTGGCTGTTTCTAACATAATAACCTCTTATATATAATTTCAGTAGCTGATATAATTTCTTTATTCTGGTATATATCAATTGATTTCTTTCGGTTCTTGATGTCCTGGTTAAGTAATTAGTGTAAATTTAAATGGTGTAATAAGGCTGAAAAGGAGAACACAAGCGTTGAAAATGTTTAGATAGCTTGTTAATATGCTGTGCAGCTACTACCCCTAGGACCCTCCAACTTATGGGACACAACGGAGGGATAAGGAAATATTATTTGAGAAACTGGAAGGTGTTGGGGATTGTGGGTAAGAGATTTAATGGTCTTCAATTGAGCCTACTGATAACAATTGGTTATGGAGATTTATCATGGAGGGCTAGGCAGCAATCGACAATCGTTGATAATATTGTATGGAATATTCTTATTGATTATATTAGTCAAGAATAATCAGGAATATCGTGTAAATTTCTACTTCTTGGTTTACTTCTTTCTCGTATACGGGTGTGTTTTGCCCTTCTCTTAATGAAAATTTATTACTTTATAAAATAACAAGAATATCTTATATAAAGAATGTCTTGTAGAATATTTTTAATGATTATGTTATTAGTAAAAATTAAAAGAATTTTGGAAAAATTACTTGTTTCATGTAATTCAAAATTTTGACATAAGGAGTCCTCTTGTACATTAAAATAAACTAACTCAGCAAGAGTTCTCTCTCTTCTCTTTTCATATTCGAAAATTTTGGCTGGATGACTTTCTGCAGTTACTCTTCTTGCGTTTGTCCATCTTTTTCCTAATCTTTGGTCAAGCTCACCGCTTTCTATTTTGTATATTGATTCTTTCTTTTCATCACATGCTTCTTCTTTCTATTAGGCACTTATATGGTCAATGCACGTAAAAAGGCCTTTTGCATACTGAGAAAAAAAGATTGACTCCATATGTTTTGTTTACCTTACAGCTTTCTACAGTGTATCCATCCCCCTCAATTTCCCACTAATTCTATCACGTTTTGCTATGATAAAATCAAACAACTATGAGGGAGGACCTGAAAAGTATCTTCGGATTCATTGAATGCAATACAAACTTTTTGGTGATAATGGGCAAAGCCTTTTCGATGAGACTGGAAAATATTATGAAATTTTGGACTATTGCAATTCGGTATTAATTAATGGAAGGAGGAAGGTGATACTAAAATCTCAGTGGGCGAGATTGATAATTGAAAAAGCAATAGACTTTGGCTTTATAAAACCATTGGTATTACGGTTGATTGAGATAAGAGGGGGAGAATGTCTAGTCTACATAGATTCTTATGGCCGACCCCAACTACCTTGGGATTGACGCTTAATTGATTGATTTCTTTCTTTCTTGAATCTTGCATGCCTTCAACCCCCACCCACTCCACCCGACGCTCTTCTTTCATATATTCCTCTGATAACTTGTTCTAATGTTGCTTTGTTCCCTGATTAGGTTGAGCTGTGCGATGATGATAATTTTATTGTGCTAGCGTGTGATGGTATATGGTATGCATTTTAGATGTTCTTCAAAGTTTACTCGGTTTGATTATCAGATAATACATCTTAACAAATATATAACATAGCTTTTCATGTGGCTGTTTCTTCTCAGGGACTGTATGTCCAGCCAGCAACTGGTGGATTTTATACACGAGCAGCTGAAGTCGGTTAGTCTGGCTACATTTTTCTGCTTCATTTGCATTGGTGTTAACGTTTGATGAAATTCCTGTCTGGGAAGTCAGCTACTAACAGAGGAATAATTTAGTCATCTAAAGTTTCATTATATTGCTACCAGTGAAGCCTGAAAAAGGAATAGTTTTGCTTACCATGCATGCTAGCCGAGTTCAAAATAATTAACTTCAACAGAATGAAACTTTTTTGCATTTTACATGATAAAGTTTTTGCTCTTAAAATTGGCAAAAGGCTGAGTCAAGTCGAACTATGTATAGAATGGGAAAAAATCATCTGCAAGTAATCATTAATGGAGGGACATATAGTGTCTGACATTTTGTTTGCATAGTGATCGAAGAACAAAAGCTTCTCTGTAGCTGGTAATATGCTATGCTGTGCGGCCCGTGTCAACACGGCATGGGTGTGGGTGTGGGATCCATACCGGATTTGGTCAACTTACCTTGAGTACTTTGACTACATTCTATGACTGAGAAGTATTTGGTTTGATTTTTGGGTTTATGTCATATATACGTACACACACACACATTTATTGGTCGTATCCCAATATCCAAATCCGCACTCGGATCGGATACCTGCACCCGAGTCCGAGCAACATAGAATGTGCTTACATACTGATTCTTATGTTTATCTACAGGTCCACGTAGCTGAACCTTTTGTTTGTTGATGTACTATTAATTTGTTTGAGAACTACGGAAAATAAAAAGAACAAAATAAACAGCATGCACTTCTTCAAAATGATATTTTCAATAGGAAAAGAGTGAATTATTTGTTTTTTTGAGATGCATTCTGGTATATTTTATTGCCCAACTGATGGAGCTCAGTGGTTGCAATTGTTTTCAATTGATTACCTAGTAATAAGCAAAACTGAATCACCAGGAATGGATAAGGAGGTCCATTTGCCTTATTGTGTGTCTGTTTGTTCATCAACCATAACCTTAATTTCATTTTTCGTAGACATTTCTGGGTTTTGATTACTCTGCTTCAAAGGCCTATTATAAATTACTCTAGAGTCTGCTGGATTACCAGCTGCAGCCAAATATCAAGACCTGCTAAATAGTCCCTAGTCCATTTAGATCATGTGGTATCTTCAGATACATGAGCAGACATCTCATCGTCTTGATAAAAATTTTTAATCAATGTGCTATCCTCTCCGTTGAGACGTCTTTAATTGTTGTCCGTTTTGCGCTTGGTGGGTGGTGTTGGGGGATAGGATATATTGTTTGATCTGGCTTTCTCATATCATAGGCTGGGGCTTTGATTATATGTGAAGTCCAGAGATAAATGTTCTTCTGTGTACACTAAAATACAGACTGACAGAAAGTTTGATTTTTAGGAAAGCAAGCTTTCTGCAGTATGTGAAAGAGTTCTCGATAGGTGTTTGGCACCTTCTACTGCTGGAGGTGAAGGATGTGACAACATGACCATGATTTTGGTGCAATTCAAGAAGCCTTTTCAGTCTGGGGCTTCTGCAGTTGAAGAACTCCCAGCTTCTAGTGAGACACTCCCTGCTTCCGACGAGGCTACCAATGAAACAAAACCAGCAGAGTGTGGATCAAGTTCGTAGCTCTAAGCTCCCGGTTTTGGGTGATACTTCTGAGTCTGCAATTGTACATGATTGTTTTGTTCTGAGTAGATATCTACTGCATATACTTTACTTTTCTTGGTTTTGTATGTCAATGCATTGTATTATAACCATTGGGATGGCTTGTATAGGTAACTTGACCACAGGTTTAACCTTCTCAGGTTTATGTTTACTCGAGTAACTTCTAGAGGGGTTCCATTTTCCCTGCTGTAAAACCGAGGAAACAATTTGTTTTGTATCAAGGCCTCTTTGCCAAGTTCCTCTAATAAAGGACTAACTTGGTCTGTGATTGCACTGAGTGGGGCGAGGGGGCACTTCTACATAACTTGATCTTGCTGTAACTTCAATTTTTAGATATACTACTACCTCCCTACGCCTTTCCCCCCACCTCAAAAAGAAAATAAAAATCTATATCTATGTATCTATCTATATCTATATCTATCTATATCTATCTATCTTCTATATCTATATTATTATAAAAGCACGAATAATTTATGGTAAATGTTGAACGACTAAAATATCCTTGAAATATTGATCGACTTTTATGCTCTTAAATATTTATATAATTTAAGGATTTAAGTGTAAATTATCTAATGTTGGAATTCTTTTTTGATTTAAACTACACAAACGTGAAACGTAGGCCCTATAAGGTTGATCCTACTTGAATTAAAAGGCACTTCCATAATTTCCTTTCTTTCTACATAAGCATATAATCAAATTGCATGCATAGAGTTTAACCTCTTTTTGTATTGTGATTTATTTTATTTTTATCCTTGTAATGTCGATCTAATTTGGTAAAGTTCTTAATTTTTATATATTATTGGAGATTATCTAGCCATTGAAAATTTCCGTGTCTTTGCTTGAAGAACAATGATTTCAGGTAATTTTTTGATTTCTCTCTGTATCTAACACAATTTACGGTAAGCATAATCACATTTGATTGTTTGCATCACACAACAAATTTAATTAGCGATGCTGCCAAGCCGATAGTAAAAAATATCATTGTTATTTTTCTGAGGTTAACTAAAAAAGGATTTTCAGATTTCTACTATAGGAATAATGCCAAATATATCTTTACAGTGAGTTGTTTCCTCAAATTCTTAATTGAACTCAAAGATTCTCCGTCAAAATTATTAGCATTATCTACCAACTTATCTCAACCTTGACATGTCAAAGTATTCAAATTTCAACCGCAAGGATTGCAGATCATAACACCCAATCAAGAATTGCAAATATTTTGAGATTGACGGGGACAAGAAAAGAAAGGAAACCTCTCTTACTAAATAGCATGTGCAGCAAAAAGCAAAATATGTTTTTTTTCCTCTTGCGTTTTTATGCTATTTTGATTATTTGGCAATTCAGGATCATATGTTTCTCAGGGAAGTCTCTTTCTAAATAGATAGGATCAAAATTTGTGCATTGTTGTTATGGAGATTCCATGAATATCTAAGTTTTTGTGTGAATTTGTTGCTACTCGAAAAAAGAGAGTTATTATGTGTGAAATAGGGAGGAAAAAAGCCAAATAAAAAGCTTAAAGCTTTAACTAAACCAATCAAAATTAAATTATTCATCTTCAAAGCATAAAGACTTACATAGAATCAATTATTTAGAATTTAAAGGTTCTTACATGCAGTAAAATTTTATTATACCTCCGTAATTGATGGAGTTTTATATCTTATAAAAATATTAATCATCCCCTCGAGTAAGTAGCAGATGAGTTTTTAACGTACAAGAGACTTACTATATGTACAAGTCTTTTCGGAATTTATATATAGTATATAAACAACTAATTAAAGAGACATACTCCTATCTTTATAGGACTTTCTAACCAGTCGTATTCAGCGTAGAACAAAGATAGAGAGGATACAAGTGACGAACTATACCAAGGGAGCAACCGGCCACATGCCTTCTGGCATTAATTTGATGAATGAGGGCAAATTGAAGTTTATACATTTAGATTTCTATTACTTTAGTTTCTATTTTATAGTTCAACTAAATTTATTTTGAATATTAATACGGTAAAAAATATAACTATTTCTTACATAAAATTTCTACTAAATGACAATAATTTTATAGACGATGTGGCAACACACGTCTATAGAGACTAATTATTATAAAAGCACGAATGTTTCATGCTAAATGTTGAAAGACAAAAATATTCCTGAAATATTAATTGATTTTTTTAACCTTCATAAATTAAACTAAGCTTCATTTCGTCTCTGATAAAATAGTAAGAATCACTAATTGAATTCCTAATATTGAGGACTTTGAATTCAAGTACGAATATACTACTTTGACTTTCCAGTTATAGATTTTTACTAACATCGAACATGGAAAGGATTTTACTAACAACTTTGTTATTATGTGTGACGGCTAAATAAGAGTCAAGTTATATAGGATTATAAGATTGAGCTTTTCATATAAAACTTATTGGTATAAAGTTTCTTCAAATATTGATGTACTAACCCTACAGAAATCAAGCGCCAGAACCAATTAGTATTTAGTAGTTATAGTACCTGGTGCAATTGTTGGAGTACCTGTTTTGGCCGATGAAATTTATCTTGAGATAGAATGTACGAGTAGTTAATTATATTTAATCAAAGTTGTAGTTAATGAGTAATTATAATTTTAAGGGAAAGAAAGTAGGAGTAGATGATTTAATTTGTATTTAATATAATAGATTGCTTATGTATTCTTGTGCGAATGATTTTTTATGGTACGATTTGTATTGGTGTATTAATTGGTTTATTACGTGAACGAGGGGTAAATTTATCAGTAATATGGCTATTGGGAATATAACATTTGAAGTTGTTGATAGAAGCTAGAAGTTTATCAATGACTATTTGAGTTGGTTTAGATGCGTCTTTGCTAAATCAACTTAGACTTTAAAGTCCTAATTATTAGGAAAACTCTTATTACGATAGTTTTTGTCAACGTCGAATTATCTCTTTAAAGAAATAATTTTGGTGAAAACTTTTATCTGTTCTATTGTCAAATATACATTCACCTATGGTTAGAAAAGCAATGCAACACTGTGGGTTATGAAAAGCCAACATTTTTATTAGGGTGAAGTTGTGAAGGAGAATACAGCTTCATTATTGTTTGTATTTATAACATTGGCTTTGGTATTGTCTGTGGTTGTTGTTGCGAGATCTTTTCTCCGTAAAGATGAATTAAGGGCACTTATTTTTTTTAGTTTTCCTATGTATCCCATCGTACAAAAATCATTACAAAAACACCAATTCATTACTTTGATCCTAAAAGTTCAATTTACAAGATTGTTAATTCTAGATCCTTCAACGAGGAAAAGTTCAAAACCATACATGATCTTTGGCTTTAGATTCAAAGTCATACATATTCTTTCAGATGGAGCACTAATAGTACATTTACTTCAACAAAGTGGTACACTTTTAGTCATAACACTGAAAAAAACCCAAAAACATACATTATCTTTGGATTTAGACTCAAAGTCATATATATTCTTCCACATGGAGCACTAATAGTCCATTTACTTTAACAAAGTGGTGCACTTTTAGTCATAACACTGAAAAAAACCCAAAAACATACATTATCTTTGGATTTAGACTCAAAGTCATATATATTCTTCCACATGGAGCACTAATAGTCCATTTACTTTAACAAAGTGGTGCACTTTTAGTCATAACACTGAAAAAAACCCAAAAACATACATTATCTTTGGATTTAGACTCAAAGTCATATATATTCTTCCACATGGAGCACTAATAGTCCATTTACTTTAACAAAGTGGTGCACTTTTAGTCATAACACTAAACACATTTTATTTTTTAACAGAAATCTAAGATCTGACAAAATATCCGTTCCCTTTATTTTTTTGTTTACCGAAAGAAATAAAGATGACAAATTTATCTAGATAGCAAATAGTAAATATACATAGAATTTATTTACTATTTATCTATTTACTATACGTAAAATATACATTTTACTAAGAAATGTTAAACACCGTTAATTTTTATTTGCAATGATTTTTATCTAGATAACCTCAAATGGTATCTAGATTTTTTATTATATACATAATATTTACTATACGTTGACATAAAATAAATATACGTAAAATCATTGCTGAGAGTAAAATAAATTTTATTACTAAAATAAATATACGTAATATATATTTATTAGATTTTTTTATTTTATGTGAGTCAGCGTATAGTAAACATAATATTTATTTTTATTTTATGTATATTTACTAAACGCTGACTCCCATAAACTAAAAAAATCTAATAAATATATATTACATATATTTATTTTAGTAATAAAATTTATTTTATTCTCATCAATGATTTTATGTATATTTATTTTATGTCAACGTATAGTAAATATTATTTATATAATAAAAAATATAGATACCATTTGAGGTTATCTAGATAAAAATCATTGCAAATAAAAATTAATGGTGTTTAACATTTCTTAGTAAAATGTATATTTTACGTCTAGTAAATAGATAAATAGTAAATAAATTCTATGTATATTTACTATTTGTTATCTAGATAAATCTGTCATCTTTATTTCTTTCGGTAAACAAGAAAATAAAGGGAACAAATATTTTGTCAGATCTTAGATTTCTGTTAAAAAATAAAATATGTTTAGTGTTATGACTAAAAGTGCACCACTTTGTTAAAGTAAATAGACTATTAATGCTCAATGTGGAAGAATATGTATGACTTTGAGTCTAAAGCCAAAGATAATGTATGTTTTTGGGCTTCTTTTCAGTGTTATGACTAAAAGTGCACCACTTTGTTAAAGTAAATAGACTATTAATGCTCAATGTGGAAGAATATGTATGACTTTGAGTCTAAAGCCAAAGATAATGTATGTTTTTGGGCTTCTTTTCAGTGTTATGACTAAAAGTGCACCACTTTGTTAAAGTAAATAGACTATTAATGCTCAATGTGGAAGAATATGTATGACTTTGAGTCTAAAGCCAAAGATAATGTATGTTTTTGGGCTTCTTTTCAGTGTTATGACTAAAAGTGCACCACTTTGTTAAAGTAAATAGACTATTAATGCTCAATGTGGAAGAATATGTATGACTTTGAGTCTAAAGCCAAAGATAATGTATGTTTTTGGGCTTCTTTTCAGTGTTATGACTAAAAGTGCACCACTTTGTTAAAGTAAATGTACTATTAGTGCTTCATGTGAAAGAATATGTATGACTTTGATTCTAAAACCAACAATGATGTATTGTTTTGGTCTTTTCCTCTCCAACCCCAAAAAGTGAACCACCTTAAAAATAATTAGGTAGTATAAAATAATAAATGTGTGGTTAAAAATTTATAGTTCTTAGATATAAAATTTTATGATAAATTTTAACAAAAAAACAAAGGGAACTTCACATATCTGTGCAATTTTTAAAAATATAATACATATTTGTAGCAGCAAACTTAGTATATCAATAGTAGCAATAAAATATTTTCTTAAATAGCAGATCCCAACCAAAACTGAAACCCCAATCATATGCCTAAAATCTTGAGCGTATTAACTTAAGAATTATTTCCTTATTTATCTTCTAAGCATATGTTCTTTAATCTCCAACCCAATTGATTCCTTAGTTTATATTTTTTGGTTTATGATTTTTTTCATGTTTGAATGTTTAAATCTTTAATGATAGGATATACTAACTATATATATTAAGTTTTATACTGTAGATATTTACAAATATATTAAATATATATAGTATATATTTACAGTAATTAAGTTTAATACTATAAATATTTCACAAATATACTGGATATATGCACAATTTTTTTATTAAAAAACATTTATGGTATATTCTAGTATAAATATTTTATATCTTACACACACCATAAATATACCATTTATTGTATACTAATTAACATAATTTAAATTGTTTGGAATTTAAGATATATTTCTTACACATAATTTGCAAGTATGATACATGTTATAATACTGGAATAATTTTGTTACTTTTTTGTGTGTTTTATAGTGGAGAATACTTTGAGTATATATTTTATAGGTCTTGATTATATCCTGCATATACATTTTATATATATTTAAATTGAAATAAATATAATTTAAAACACATAGGAGTATTATATAAGGTAAAAATACCGGATCCTATATCCTAGGTTATAAAAAAAACACTTTATATATTTAGGGTATGCTCAAATCCATAAATATACACCAAATAAACAACTTGATACACCGTAAAAATACATAAGATATGCATCAAATACATTTAGTATACAATAAAAATACATAAGATATTGGTCGGTTGTCCATCAATATTCTGAAACAAAAGATTCTTAACTCCATAAGACTTTCAAATGCCTTGTTTTAAAAGATTCCAGAGGCTGCAATGATAGAATCTGTGCATTTAATGAGTTTTACCTTGTTTCTTAGCTATGAGATTGACAATTTACTAAGAAAATAAGCGAATGGGGTTTTGTATGAGATTTTGCCTTATCTGATGAGAAAAAGAACCAAAAGGGAGAAATTTTTGGGTTCGTGATAGTGGAGAGATTAGTGAAGAAATAATTCCAACAATTTTGAGATTTTGGTTGAATATGGGAGATTTTTAAGCTCTAACACATTATCCCTTAAATCATGGTCAGTTTTAAGAAATAAAGAATCTCATGGTAACATATTATTTTAAATATGCTATATATGTAAATGAATCTGCTCCCTTAAATCATGGGTCAGTTTTAAGAAATAAAGAATCCCATGTTAACGTATTAATCAAAAGTACTATTGTTTATATAATATTTGCTTACTAATTGCTCTACAGAGTAAAAATCTCAATAAGTTTGAACTTTAAAGGTAACTCCGGGGCTTGTCGAGATACTTCTTACTGAAATTAGAATTTTAAAACTAAATTCATTAATTTTAGATATAATATTTTACATACTAATATTTATGTAATATTTTTAAAAAAATTATGCTCATTTAGATAGGTACACGCGCAGTGCGCGTACTTAAAGACTAGTTTATATTAAAAGTATGAAACTCCTACCATAATGTCATTTGCCTTTTTATCCTTTAAAAAAAGATTTCAAGTTGGACAAGATTATAATTTAAGTTACTTTCTAATATTTAGGACTTTTAAATCAATTAAATTTTTCTTATTTGAAATATGTATGCAGTCCTAATATTTAAGAGTTCAATTAATAAGTAGTACTTATATAAGAACCTAATAATCTATGAAATCTCCGACAACTTTAAACTTTCTTTTACCCTTTTCTCCACTCGGTTATGTATTAGTATAACTATGGCTGATTATGGAGTTTAACTTATAGTGAAATTGTGATTAATTACTTCAAGTTATGAAAGCTCACTTCTTTCACCAATAATTCTCAAGGACATCGCTATATATATATATATATAGATAATGAATTAAGATTCTTTCAAGCTTGAGTCTTCTTTAATTTTCTTCGTGCAATTCGTTTCTTCTTTTCTTGCTGCTAATGGACTGGTGGATGATTCTCTTCTTTTTTCTTATGAAATCCTCATCCACGTTATGCAACCAATTTTTTTTATTAAAAAGAACATGCACGTTTGGGATGAAAAATAATGAACGCTGAAGTTGTTTCTTAGTTTCCATTTTTTTTGTTCTCTGCTCTTTTTTAAACTGATTAAATTATACCATTGATAGTGCAAATATTCTTATATTGTTGGTACGTAAAATTTAAACTCATTCTTTAAATTGCATGTTTTCAGCTTTCAGGCGTAATAAAAAAAAATTTCCTTCGTGTTTCGTTTTGCTTTTGTGTTATGAATCGCACCATGACGACATCGTCTATATGGGCACATTCATTTCCAAACAAGAATCTGTAATTGCTTTTAACCATGATTTGTGTAGTTGGAAGCCGTAAATTTCGTCATTAACTTACTATCGTTTTACCTTTTCCTCTTCTCTTTTTTATGTTGGGCATATTTTTATATATTTTGATATTATTTATTCTGTATTTTTATCGCTTTTTAATTGTATTTTATATTGTATATGCCCATTTTAGCTTGAGTATTGAGCTTTTTATACTTATTTGTATGTTAATTGATAACGTTGATATATTTGAGAGTGAAGATGAAATTTTGGAGTTAAAAAAATGAATATCATCACATAATGATTACTTGGTGAGTAATCAATACATGATGATTGGTTGGTTAACAAGATTGTAAGACAGTTGAAAGAAACGCCTAAGCAAGCGGAAAACGTTTTGGTTCCAAGGCTAGGCCAGCGCCAGTTGTTGGCCTGGACCCTGCATTACTAAATTTTTCCTATTTTATCCGAGACAGTTATTTCAGTTCTACACGGCCTCAACTCGTATAAAAGGCCTTCTAAATCTAATTTAGAGGATATCTAACATATTTTGAGAGGTGTAACGACCCGACCGGTCATTTTGAGTATTACAACCCCGTTCTCCCATATACTGCTCAATTTAGTCTTTACAGTTGTTATGTGACTTGCCGGGGTGATTGGTTCGGGTCCGGTGAGGTTTTGGAATGAATTGGAACACTTAGTTCCAAGGTTTAAAACTTAAGTTAAAATAGTGACCGGATGTCGACTTATGTGTAAACGACCCCAGAATGTAGTTTTGATGATTCCAATAGCTACATATGGCGATTTTGGACTTAGAAGCGTGTCCGGAAAATTATTTGAAAGTCCGTAGTGGAATTTGGCTCGAAATGGCGAAAATTAAATTTTTCGGGAAGTTTGACCGGGGAGTTGACTTTTTGATATCGGGGCAGGAATCCGATTCTAAAAATTTGAATACCTCCATTATGTCATTTATGACTTGTGTGCAAAATTTAAAGTCAATCGGACGTGATTTTCTAGGTTTTGACGTTGTTTGTAGAATTATAAATTTTAAAGTTCATTAGGCTTGAATTAATGGGAATTCATATTTTTGATGTTGTTTGAGGTGATTTAAGGGTTCGCCCAAGTTCGTATGGTGTTTTAGGACTTGTTGGTATATTTGGTTGAGGTTTCGGGGGCCTCGGGTATGTTTCGGGATAAGTTTTGAACGAGTCCGGAAATTTCGGCACTCTAATGTTGTTCTGGAACTTCAGAGGAAAAGTGTGGACCGCAGAGGACAAGTGCACACCGCACAATTTTGTTTGCGGCTGCACTCCAGAGGAAAAGTGCGGACCGCACAATTTTATCTACGACCGCACTTCTGGTGATTTCTGCAGGTTCACTAGTCCGATTTCGAAAGCTTATATCTTTTGATATACAAGGAATTTGGAGATGATTCAAAAATGAAAGTTGTAGTCCTTTGTGTCTAGTTTCCAAAAAGATAAAGAATTTGGACATCTGTAGAGAAAGTTATGGCCAATTTACTGAAGCCTTGTAGTGGAGAGGTTGCGAAGTGCGGACGCACAATTTTTGTGCGACCGCAGAAGCTAGGATGTGCGACCGCACTTGGAATATTGCGGACTGCACATTGTGAGGTCAGATTGAGTACTATATAATCGAGATTTAGGGTATTATTTCATGTTTTGACTTTGGGCGCTCGGTTTGAGACGATATTTCGTGGGATTTTTAAGAAATTCATCAGGGTAGGTGATTCTAACTCAGATTTGGTTAACATACATGAATATATCATTGTTTTCATCATTCAATTAGTAGTTTGAGATAAATATTTGGGAAAAATTGTAGAAATTTCATAAGATAAATTTTTGAGATTTGAATGTCGATTCGAAGTCGGATTTGAGTGAAACTAGTATGGTTGGACTCGTAATTGAACGAGTTATCGTATTTTGTGAGTTTCGTCAGATTCTGAGACGTGGGCCCTACAGACGATTTTTGAGTGCAATTTTGGATTTTATTGGAAAATTAGTATTTTCCTATGGAATTAATTTCTGTAATTTGTATTGATTGAAACGAATTAATTGTGACTAGATATGAGGCTTTCAGAGGCATATTTGTGAGGCAAAGGCATAACGGAGTAAAGAATTATACGGTTTGAGGTAAGTAACTCTCCTAATCTTGGAACTAAGGGGATGGACCCTGAATATATGTATTATGTGAATTGTTTGGAGGTGACGTACATGCTAGGTGATGGGCGTGCGGGCGTGCGCTATAGAAATTGTGACGTAATTGGTTCCGTAAAATTTTGTAGTCAAATAATCTTGGCATTTTCTATGTAGTTTATGTGTTAAAGAAATTGAGCTGAGAATCATATTAAAAATCATGCTGAGGTTATGTGCCAGTATTATTGAGACCCACATACGTCATATTGCTGTTGAATTATTTGTTTAAAATAAAATTTCATACTCAGTCATGTTCATTCATTTCATATCATCTCTCAGTCTCTGTTTCTATTTATTGATCCATCATATCATCATTTTGGGCTAGTTTCATGACATTGTGAGCTCGAGAGACCGGAGAGATTGATGACCGAGTGAGGCCGAGGGCCTGATTGTGAGGATAATTATGGGATCGGGTTGTAGATCGCATCATGCCATATTGGCTTTATATACTTTATTATTATGGGATCGGGCTGCACGCCGCAGCAGGCCAGATTGGCTTATTATAGCACGTGAGTTGTCCGTGCGGATCCAGATATTATGCCATAGCACGTGAGTTGTCCGTGTAGATTATAGCGCTTGGGCTGAAGGAGCCCCTCCGGAGTCTGTACATACCCCCAGTGAGCGCAGGTACCTACAGAGTGCGAGTGCCGAGTGCCGAGTGCCCAGTGATTGAGAGGACTGAGTGAAATGATACTATGAGAGTATGCATATGGTTTTATCAATGAGTGCATCGCATTGACATGCACATTTGGTATACAGGCATAGAGATGTATTTTTCTCATGCTGTACGGTATCACGTCATTCATGATTTCTCACACATATTGGCATATGGGCATATGATGCATTTTCCACTGGCTATCTGGAAAGAAAATGAAACATCTTATTTATTATGGAAAGGATTTTTGGAAAAATTACTGCTTTCAAACTTACTCATATTCTTTTGGCAACTTCCATAAAAAACTTGAGTTTTCACTGATACACTTGAGAGGCAGAACTATTTTCAGAAATCATGATTAAGCTGGGCATTTTATCTTTGAGTTACTTATTTTATTACTTGCTTTACATTGTTATAGACTGTTGTTGGCTATTGGTGTTGGACCCGACCTTTGTTCCAGTTCGTCACTACTTTCAACCTAAGATTAGGTTTGTTACTTATTGAGTACATGGGGTCGGTTGTACTCATACTACACTTCTGCACCTTGTGTGCATATATTGGATGCTGATGTTGCTGTGCTCGACGGGAGCCGAAATTGAAGATGTACCTGCGTTCCGGTGGTAGATGCCTCTTGTTCATGGTAGCCTTAGATTCATAAAACTATGTTTATGTACTTTTCAAACAAATGATGTATTTACTTCATACCAGCTTTGTAAACTCTGTTCTTAAAAGCTCATAATTTGTACTACCAGTACTTAGGGAATGTATAATATTTAGATATTTTCTTTTACTTAATTGTCTTGTTAAATTATATTGGAATTGGATAGTGGATAATTGGCTTACCTAACGGGTTGGGTTAGGTGCCATCACGACTAGTTGTATTCTGGGTCGTGACAAGGTGGTATTAGAGCTCTAGGTTCATAGGTTCTACAAGTCATGAGCAAGTTTCTAGTAGACTCTTGCGGATCGGTATGATGACGTCCATACTTATTTCCGAGAGGCTACAAGGCATTTAGGATAATTTCCCATATTTTTTTCTTTATCGTGCGTAATTAATTCAGCTTGAAATATAACTCTTTGAATTCCTTTCACGTATTCGTGTGCGCATGTGAGCACTCGGTATCAGCTGTGTATCGCCTGCTTATGATTTCAGGGATGATGTGCGGGATGTGTATTTTGTGTTTTTGTGTTTTTGTGATAGGCCAGTCTGGAGGACTTGAGGCCAGGTTTGGACCGTAGCTTAGGCTCAGTAACTTCAGTTGTAACTTGTACATTTGGACTCATATGTCTGGTAGTATCCCTATGAGTGGAAAATTTATGGCTCGATGAGCGGTCGAATGGCTATATGATGAGGATGATGCGATTGCGGGATATGTTAAGATGGATTGAATGTGACGAGAAATGTTTCTTTGGAATGTAAAGATGGCTATTGGGTGCTTGATTTTCGTTTGATGTGACGTACAGTCTCGAATTGTGAGTGTGTTGAAGGATCTGTCATGCAGTTTAATTGTGGAGAGAATTAGATTTTCATGTCTTGTTAATGAGTTTGGACTCCGAAAGATTATGTGATTGTGTAGTAATTGTGGATGCGAAAGGGTATAACAAGATGCCAATTTGAGGCTAAGGAGGTGGGTTATCTCCTGGAGAGTAATCTACGTAGGTGTGTTCTTTATAATATTGAGTGGAGAGTTTCTTTTCTGCCAGTGGGGCGTAGGTGTTGAGTCTTGAATTTGAATCTGGTTGAGAAAGTTGAGTTGAGTGTCAAGAGAATAAATAAGAGTTTAGCGGATGATTGAGGTATTTTATGGTTGGCATTGTATGAGCTTGAGAAAAATTTTCGTTGGACTGACTTTAGTATTATGGCAGTAATAAAATATGGGTATTGTGAGTTATGGAGTGCTTTAATCTATGGCTTTGAGCCAAGTGGGCGAGCCTGCTACTGACAATTCAATTAATGGTTATATGTTAAATTTTAGTTTCGTCTGAGGCATACTTGTGGATTAGTTATGACTTGCAGAGGTTGAGATCGAGGATGATTCGAGTACTAAAATTTCTAAATACGGAATATATTTCGCTTTATGGGTATATGAAAATCACGGGGTGAGTGAGTTATTATTTGTGAATAGTATAGTGCGCACGGAGTTTGAATTTGATCAGTGGTGTTAAGGCAGGATTACCTCTTTGAGTGTTGTTGTGCTAATGGGGCATGTGTCTTTCAGCCCATTTGGGTGGTACAATTTAGATTTGAGCAAAGTGGGTAACTTTCGAGAAGGTGCTAATGGATTCACAAATGTATAAGTGGAAATTGAAAATTTTTCGGATTGGTATATCGCTAGAATCAGATAGTTACATTGGATGGTGTTAGGACTTGCGGTAATCCTATATGACTATGGATTCTACATTTCAGTATAAGAAAAGGGAAGAGGAACAATTTTAAATTCACATAAGGTATTTTCAGAGTGGGTGTTTCGGTTGTGGTATTTATAGGGATAATTATGATGTGGTGAGACTCTACAGATGTTTCGGTTGGCAATATTCTTGGGTTTTGGTGACCTACGTGGTTTGGTCTAGTTAGAGGAATTTAGTTCTAATAGCTTGGTTATGTGCAGATGGATTTCAAAGTGTTCTTGATGGTTTCTACCATGGTTTGAACCAGATGTTTTTTACTGGTGTGGGAAACGTATTGTGTATTGTGATTTCCTCCTAGAAGGAAGCAAGAAAAATGTTTCTAACTAACTGGGTATGTATTTTGCTTGTGACTCAGAGTGTTAATGAGGTTTTCATGTTTTCATTAGATGGCCTAATAAAGGTTGTACGTGGAGTGAGATTGGGATTTGCATGTGCAAGTATACGATTCAGTTTCAAAAGGAAGGTCATGAGTTTATGGAACACAATCAATTTCAGATATTAGCACTAGTGGTATTACCTGAGAAGAGTGTACATTCAGAAGGGCACACTATGTTTTGATTTACGGATGCTTCGTTGGTATTGCAGTATTCGTCTGGTTGATTGACTGTTGATATTCTGATTCTTGCTATGTGGCACGGGAGAATTATAGAAGTATTCCTCGTGGGATGATCGTGCATGAAAGATGTGTTAGTCATTTTAGTGATGGAGTTGGGATCAGTTACGGTGATTCATGTGCTCGATGAATTTGGAGACTAGGAGTTCTCAGAAGCATATTGTTTCGGGTTGCGGCCTATTTGAGGTGAGTATTTTATTTAAACTCAGTGGAGGCACTAGTTGAGTTAATTATTTGTGATAGCTACGCGATATAAGTGTGCATATATGTGAGGTTTGAACCAATGTGCGGGCATCAGGGCAAGTATTTATACTCGAAAGAATGCTTAGGCTATGATATACCTAGAGTTGATTGTTAAGCGTAAAGTTATAACGTTTCTCGTGTTCTTACCTTTGTTGAGAACTATCTGGGCTACACTTGAGGTTACAAAGAGGTTAATTCCCTAAATAAATAGGGTAGTTACTTCTGCGTTAAATTACCAATTTGAAGTGTGATAGCAGACTTTGCACATGCTTACACTATGGCGTGTTATTTATACTAGTCCAGAAGCATGAAAATCTTATTTCATTATCATATACAAGTGTACTTGTTTAATTACTCATGTATGATATGCTGGGACTAGAGGCCTGTGACCATGCCAGGCGATTCATATTATTGGCACGTGAGTTGTCCGTGCCGTGTGTGGGAATTTTATTTCTATGATAATTTATCTAATTCATTAATTTTCTTCCTCTACAATTGTGCACATGCGCCTACGGTTATCCTCTTCGTGAAATTTGAGGAGTTGGTTGTAACATTATGGTTGTGGTGGTGCTTGTTGAACTTGCAATACGGTTCTCTTCCTTGAGACATCTACCATATTTGGGTACACTAATTGCACAGTTGTGACTGGAGTTATATTGATGTGGCGTGTCTGTGAGATAGTTGTATTTAATAATATAAGGTCATTGGACCTAGAAAGGGTACTACCATATTTGATTACAGTATATTTGGAAGGATAATATTGAAAGTCGGTTTAGCAAGTGATTATGGTTATGGTTGGGGCGAGAGAGCTCCATGACTTGTTGATCTGATAAGGGGTCATGAGATTCTACGTGTTTGTTTCATTATCAGCAATGTACGAAAGTTTTGGAATAATGTTTTGTCTGTTATGGGGTATTATACTAGTACTTGGTTGGTTTTTGAGTAGTTACTGTGATCGGGAATGGTGCTGCAAGTATGCAAGTTGTGTGGTATGTAATGTGATTATATCTGAGGTTATGGCTATGACTTGATACAACTTGTTCAAACTTGTAAAGTGTGTAGATGTGAGACTCGGGTCTTGTAAGAAATTCTGGATGTTGAAAATTAGGCTCTACGTTTTACGGACTAAGGTTAAAGTAATGGTTTTCAATGTTGTAAGGCCGATATGGAATAGGGTGGCATGGGATCACCACGGGTATGTGCGTGGTAAGATGGAATAGTGATGTGATGGTTTGGAAACAACTCTTGGCACGTTCGAGGACGAACGTATATTTAAGTGGGGGAGAATATAACGACCCGACCGGTCGTTTTAAGTATTACAACCCCGTTCTCCATATACTGCTCAATTTAGTCTTTACAGTTGTTATGTGACTTGCCGGGGTGATTGGTTCGGGTCTGGTGAGGTTTTGGAATGAATTGGAACACTAAGTTCCAAGGTTTTAAAGCTTAAGTTAAAATAGTGATCGGATGTCGACTGATGTGTAAATGACCCCAGAATGGAGTTTTGATGATTCCAATAGCTACGTATGGTAATTTTGGACTTAGGAGCATGTCCGGGAAATTATTTGGAAGTCCGTAGTGGAATTTGGCTTGAAATGGTGAAAATTGAATTTTTCGGGAAGTTTGATCGGGGAGTTAACTTTTTGATATCGAGGCTGGAATCTGATTTTAAACATTTGAATACCTCCATTATGTCATTTATGACTTGTGTGTAAAATTTGAAGTCAATCGGACATGATTTGCTAGGTTTTGACGTCATTTGTAGAAGTTGTAAATTTCAAAGTTCATTAGGCTTAAATTAATGGGGAATTCGTATTTTTGATGTTGTTTGAGGTGATTTGAGGCTTTGTCCAAGTTCGTATAGTATTTTAGGACTTATTGGTATGTTTGGTTGAGGTCCCGGGGGTCTCGGGTATGTTTCGGGGTGAGCTTTGAGCGAGTCCGGGCATTTCGGCACTCTAATGTTGTTCTGGAACTTCAGAGGACAAGTGCGGACCGCAGAGGACAAGTGCGGACCGCACAATTTTGTGTGCGTCTGCACTCCAGAGGAAAAGTGCGGACCGTACAATTTTGTCTACGGCCGTACTTCTGGTGATTTCTGCAGGTTCACTGGTCCGATTTCGGAAGCTTATATCTTTTTATCTACAAGGAATTTGGAGATGATTCAAAAATGAAAGTTGTAGCCCTTTGTGTCTAGTTTCCAGAAAGATAAAGAATTTGGATATCTGTAGAGAAAGTTATGGCCAATTTACTGAAGCCTGGTAGTGGAGAGGTTGCGAAGTGGGGACGCACAATTGTTGTGCGACCGCAGAAGCTAGCATGTGTGACCGCACTTGGAATTGTGCGGACCGCATATTGTGAGGTTAGATTGGGTACTATATAACCGAGGTTTAGGGTATTATTTCATTTTTTGACTTTGGGAGCTCGATTTGAGACGATGGTTCGTGGGATTTTTAAGAAATTCATCGGGGTAAGTGATTCTAACTCGGATTTGGTTAACATACATGAATATATCATTGTTTTCATCATTCAATTAGTAGTTTGAGATAGAAATTTGGGGAAAATTGTAGAAATTTAATAAAATAAATTTTTGGGATTTAAATGTTGATTCGAAGTCGGATTTGAGTGACACTAGTATGGTTGGATTCATAATTGAAAGAATTGTCGGATTTTGTGAGTTTCGTCGAATTTCGAGACGTGGGCCCCACATGCGATTTTTGAGTGCAATTTTGGATTTTATTGGAAAATTAGTATTTTACTATGAAATTAATTCCTGTAATTTGTATTGACTGAAATGAATTAATTGTGACTAGATATGAGGCTTTCAGAGGCAAATTTACTAGGCAAAGGTACAACGGAGTAAAGAATTACACGGTTTGAGGTAAGTAACTCTTCTAATCTTGGAGCTGAGGGTATGAATCCTGAATATACGTATTATGTTAATTATTTGGAGGTGACGCACATGCTCAGTGACGGGCGTGTGGGCGTGCACTATAGAAATTGTGACGTAATTGGTTCCGTAAAATTTTGTAGTCAAATAATCTTGGCATTTTCTATGTAGTTTTATGTGTTAAAGAAATTGAGATGAGAATCATATTAAAAATCATGCTGAGGCTATGTGCCAGTATTATTGAGACCCATAGAGGTCATATTGCTGTTGAATTAGTTTTTTAAAATGAAATTTCATACTCAGTCATGTTCATTCATTTCATATCATCTCTCAGTCTCTGTTGCTATTTATTGATTCATCATATCATCATTTTGGACTAGTTTCATGATATTGTGAGCCCGAGAGACTGGAAAGATTGATGATTGAGTGAGGCCGAGGGCCTAATTATGAGGATAATTATGGGATCGGGTTGTACGCCGCCGCAGGCCATATTGGCTTTATATACTTTATTATTATGGGATCGAGCTGCACGCCGCAGCAGACCAAATTGACTTATTATAGCACGTGAGTTGTCCGTGAGGATCCAGATACTATACCATAGCACGTGAGTTATCCGTGCATCATGTGAGTTGTCCGTGCAGATTATAGCGCTTGGGTTGAAGGAGCCCCTCCGGAGTCTGTACACACCCCTAGTGAGCGCAGGTACCTACTGAGTGCGAGTGCCGAGAACCGAGCAATTGGGATGACTGAGTGACTGGGAGGACTGAGTGAAATGATACTTTAAGAGTATGCATATAGTTTTATCACTGAGTGCATCGCATTGACATGCACATTTGATATACATGCATAAAGATGTATTTTTATCATGCTGTACGGTATCACGTCATTCATGATTTCTCACACATATTGTCATATGGGCATAGTGATGCATTTTCCACTGCTATATGGAAAGAAAATAAAATATCTTATTTATTATGGAAAGGATTTTTAGGAAAATTACTGTTTTCAAACTTATTCATATTCTTTTGGCAACTTCCGTAAAAGACTTAAGTTTTCACGGATACACTTGAGAGGCAGAACTATTTTCAGAAATCATGATTAAGTTGAGCATTTTATTTTTGAGTTACTTATTTTATTACTTGCTTTACATTGTTATGGACTGTTGTTGGCTATTGGTGTTGGACCCGACCTTTATTCCAGCTCGTCACTACTTTCAACCTAAGGTTAGGTTTGTTACTCATTGAGTAAATGGGATCAGTTGTACTCATACTACACTTTTGTACCTTGTGTGCAGATATTGGATGCTGATGTTGCTGTGCTCGACGAGAGCCAGAATAGAAAACGTACCTGCATTCTTGTGGTGCCTGCCTCTTGTTCATGGTAGCCTTATATTCATAAAACTCTGTTTATGTACTTTACAAACAGATGATGTATTTACTTCATACCATCTTTGTAAACTCTGTTCTTAGAAGCTCATGATTTGTACTACTAGTCCTTGGGGAATGTATAAGATTTAAATATTTTCTTTTACTTAATTGTCTTGTTAAATTACATTGGAATTGGATAGTGGATAGTTGGCTTACCTAACGGGTTGGGTTAGGTGCCATCACGACTAGTTGGATTTTGGGTCGTGACAGGAGGAGAACACACTATTTTGAAGAGAGAACACAGACCACACTTGGAGGAAGCTTCTAACTAGTTTTCTTCTCTTATATTCCTTTAATCTCATAGTTTATTAGTTCTGGAGTTGTGGGTGCTTGTAGTTTGAAGCTTGAATTGTCCTTATTAATTTATCATATTGGTTTATTTATTCAATTTTGTGCTTAATTATTCTATTATTTGATCATCAATTGGATACTATCTACGAATCTAGGATTGAACTCGAAGGTGAAAATTCTAGATTGCATATGGGATTGAGTAGAGCAAAATCTTGAACCTGAGCATCAATAACGGATTCACGGTTAGGATAGAGTTATACCTAATCGTGTTTCTTGGTTACTAGGCAACTATGCAAGAATTATTAATGTATTCTTGTAAATCTTAATTTCGTAGAAATATAGGCGTTAGGTTATCTTAAATAGGCGAGTAGTACTTCGATCGAATATTACGAGTAATATTAACTATGTCAATCAATAAATCAGATTAATTAATTAGACAATTTAAGTGGAAGACTCAACGAGATTGTTAGCCGACCCATAAATCTGAAATATTTTCTCTCATTGGATTCGTATCTAAGCTTGCCGACTTATTTTCTCTAGTTTCTTAGTTTAGTACTTTAAGTTAGTTTAGTTGAATAATCACACTTTAGAAAATTTCTTGAATAGATTAATTATTTTAGTTAATTTAGTTGACAGTCAATCACAAGTCCTTGTGGGAACGATAGTGTACTCACTTTTTATTACTTGTCGACCGCGTATACTTGCGTGTGCGTTTTGAAGCAATAAGTTTTTGGCGCCGTTGTTGGGGACTTAAAATTTAGCTACTCTTCTAGATTATATTTTTACTTTTTGTCTATTCAAGTTTTTATTTTAGTTTCGTTTAATATTCTACTACTTATCTTGACATGACCTCTTTAAATAAAAATTGGTTGAATGTTAGTTATTCTTATTTTGGTGATCCTTGTCCATATTGTGGAGGACCGCACTTGTGGTAAAATTATGATAATATTTTCGGGAGTGAGTTGGGCGTACCATCTCAATAATATTAGTGAAAGTTTTGTAACGTGTGTGGTTGTCAAGGTGGCCATTGGGATGGTTGTCCAAATTTTTTTTATCCTTCTTCGTGTACTTATTATAATGATTCTAATAATGTTTGTGAGTTTGACAAGAACTTTAAAGTGAAGGAAGTGGAACATGATGCCCGTATTAAGGATATATTAAAGCAAGTAACCGAGCAATAAGATGAAAATTATAAAGCTATAAAAAGAATTGGTACAACAATCACGAGAATGAAGGCCAAGGAGGAAGAAGTGGCTAGAGAGAGTGAGTTCCAACAAGAGAAAGATTTTGAGAAAGCGGAGGTTTTGAGTCAATCTTGGCTAATGGAACAAACTCAATAATTAGAAATATATGAGGCTCAATGTGATAAAATTACAATTGGGATGAGTCACTTAATAGAAGAAAGAAGTGAGCTTGAGCAAGAGCTTGACAACTTTGGCTTGGTTATTCACAACTTGGATGACATTGGAGTGCAAAGATTGTTGCGACTAATACCTAACAAATTAGTCACAAGTTGTGTGAAGCTGAAATGAAACTCATAAGCCAGATTGAGGAGTTAAAAGTATAGTGCCAATCATTCGATCATAGTTTAGTTGGTGATGTCGAAGTTGAAAAAATGGTATTAGAGTCAAGTGAGGAGGTGGACAATATCATTCTTGATGACTCTAGTGCATGCAAATATGAGGATGTCAAATTTAATGAGATTTTCGGATTGGACTTATTAGGAATGATGACATGAGAATCGATTCTTTCAGACCTATGGAGGAGTCCAGGGATGAAAAACAAAGTGAATATATTCTGAAATTTATCATGCTAAGGAGACAGAATGACATCCTTCATTAAAAGGCAGGAAGTGCAAGATGCGAAATTGATTGCTTGATTATGTTGGCTTTGTACCACCACCCCAGGAGCATAGTCGCAAGGTTATATCAAATTTGGGGATACAATTTCTATCTTCGGGGTGGGGAAAAAGATAATGAAGTTGGTATAAGTCGTGTCACGACTATAAATAATGCGCTTGTTGGGAGGCAACCCAGCTCTATTGCTTCCTTTTATTTTTGTTTTTTATTGCGTTATCTTTGTAGTGTTATTTTTATATTTTTGTAGAAGTAGGATCATGGAGTCAAAGCTAATAGGAAGTGTGCAAAAGCGAGCAGATGGTCGAAACTAAGTGTGGGGTGCCCGAACATAAGATCATGCATGAGAGAAGTCTGAGTATCCCGTGAGCTGCTAATACTTCAGCTTTTGGCCTATCATGAAGTCTCTTTTAGCCCTCTTGTTATTTAGGGTGTGCATTGAGGGCATTTCACAGTTTTAATTATGGGTTGAGAAGATTGTCTGAGTAATTTTTATGTTATTTTGGCTTAGTTGTAATACTCATTTGTAGCTTAGTGACTACTTTATTAATTTTTTTTTAAAAAAAAAGCAAAAAAGAAAAAAAAATCAAAATTTGAACTTTTCCAGATGATGAATTTTGTGGACAACTTTCTTGAGGGATTAAGGTCCAATAAAAAATGCAAAAAAAATATTTCTAATTAGGTTTGGTTAGGTAATAATCCCTTTAATTTTTCTTTGTGCATCGGTTCTCATCCAGAGGATGCAACTTGAACGGGGTATTTTTATCTTTTTAGGATTAAAATAAAAACATGGAGAAAGAATGAATTGATGTTAGATGCATTATGACATTTTTGATGCTAGCATATTTAGGTTGTGCCATGTAAATCACCTTCCCGACATGTTTGAACTTTATGATGCCTTAGAAAAATTGAATAACCTGTTTTGTGACGCCTTCTCTCACTTTTTGACTTGTTTGTTCATCTAGGGCTTATTACTTAATACTTCTTGGTTATGTGCTTACATGCTTTGACTTGAAAGTTGGAATGAAGTTGTCCTAAATTGGTCATGTATACTGTGTGATGTGAGAGTTAATTCACATTCTGTGTTATCCTGTATTAGTCTAGAAATGCTCCTTGTGTGTGACGAAGACAAATAAATAAGTCTTGTTGAGTGTTGGAGATGATTTAGGCATTTTTTGACCAACCCATTAAGCCTTTAATTGCCTATCATTGTTGAATTTTTTTCGTAGTTAATGCTTTTGAGCCTATAAACCTTTTCTTTGGCTGTAACGACCCGGTCGGTCGTTTCGAGAGTTATAGCCCCGTTTTTTCCATTTATGCTTTCTTTTGTGCTTTTCAGCTATATTATGATATATCTGGTTAGTTAGTTCGGGTCCAAAGTGGTTTCGGAGTGAATTGAGACACTTAGTCTCTTATTTAGAACCTTAAGCTGGAAAGGTCAACCGGATGTTGACTTATGTGTAAACGGTCTCGGGTTTGAATTCTGATGGTTCCATTCGCTTCGTTAGGTGATTTTGGACTTAGGAGCGTGCCCGAAATATGATTTGGAGGTTCGTAGTGGAATTAGGCTTGAATTGGCGAAAGTTGGAAACTTGGCGATTTCGGTCGACAATGGAAAATTTGATATCATGGTCGGAATGGATTTCTGGAAGTTGGAGTAGGTTTGTGGTGTCATTTGTGACGTGTGTGTAAAATTTGAGGTCATTCGGACGTGGTTTGGTTAGTTTCAGCATCGGTTGATGAATTTGGAACTTTAGAAGTTCTTAGGCTTGAATCCAAGGGTAATTTAGTGTTTAATGTTGTTTTGAGTGATTCGAAGGCTCAACTAAGTCCGTATGTTGATATATGACTTGTTGGTATATTTGGTTGAGGTCCCGAGGGGCTCGGAGTGATTCCGGATGGCTAACGAGAGGTTTGGAAGTTTGAAATGCAGCTGAACTGCTGCTGGTGTTTTTCCGCACCTGCAGAGGTGGAGCCGCAGGTGCGCTTGGGGAGCCGCAGATGCAGACATAGAGGACCTGGGATGGAACCGCAGGTGCGTAAGAGTGGTCGCATCTACGAGCCCGCAGATGCGAGGCTGAGTCGCAGATGCGGAAGTGGGGAGTTGGTCGAATTTCACAGAAGCGGAGAGGGATGCGCAGGTGCGCAATTCGCAGGTGCGAGATTTGGCCGCAGATGAGGAACTTGGGATTTTAAGTGAGTTCCGCACTTGCGATGAAAATTCCGCAGGTGCGGTATCACAAAAGCGTAAAAGGAACCGCAAGTGCGGTTTCGCTCGGCAGAAGGTATAAAAAGGGGACTTCGTGATTTTTGCTCATTTCCACAATTTTCAATTCGGACCTTGGAGCTTTTGGAGTGATTTTTGAAGGGGATTCAAGGGTTTTCAAAAAGGTAAGTTGCTTGAGCTCTAATACTCCTAGCTATGGTATGTTTCCGTTGTTTTCTCATCTAATTAGTGGGATTTAGGAGTGAAAATAGGGGGTTAGGGCTTGGGATTTTGGAGAGTGTAATTTGAGGATTTGAGGGACCAAATAATGTCGGATTTTAATAAATTTAGTATGGGTAGACTCGTGAGTAAATGAGCTTTCAGGTTTTGTGACTTTTGTCGGATTTTGAGACGTGGGCCTGGTTTGAATGAACTTCGGGATTTGTCCTATAAATTGGTATTTTCCTTGTGGGATTCATTTCTTTAGCTCATATTGATCGTATTTTATTGCTTGTGGCTAGATTCAGGTCATTTGGGGGCTGGTTCGAGAGGAAAGAGCATTTCTGAGTAGGAGTTCTACGCTGTTGAGGTAAGTAACAGTTTTAAATCTGGTCTTGAGGGTATGAAACCCGGAGTTCGGTATAATGTGACTATTTTGAGGTGGCACCCATGCTAGGTGACAGGCGTGTGGTTGTACGCCGTGAGGGATTGAGACTTGATCCGTCCCGGGAGACCGTGCAGTCTAATAGCCTTTATTTATATTTATATGCATTCCTGTCTACTAGAACTTGACTGTCTTTCATGTTAGAAATTATGCTTAGGCTATATTCCTGCTCATGGTAGTTATATTCAGTCATAGTGATTCTTGTACATGTTTACCTCAGTCTCTGCTGTTTTCCCTGATGATCTACTGTAACACTATGATTTGGGTTGTTTCCTTTTCTTTATTGAGAGCTGTGAGACTAGAGAGGTTCATGACTGAGTGAGGCCGAGGGCTTGTTTGTGAGGTATTGTACCTTAGCATGTGAGTTGTCCGTGCAGATTCTGATGTGATATGGTGGCACGTGAGTTGTCCATGTGGGCCTTGATATGATATTATAGAACGTGAGTTGTCCGTGCAGCACGTGAGTTATCCATGCAGATTATAGCGCTTGGGCTGTAGGAGCCCCTCATGAGTCTGAACACCCCCCGTGAGCACAAGTACCTATTGAGCGTGTGCATTGAGGACTGAGAGTTGAGTGTCGAGTTATTGAGGGTTTCAGTGACATTGTCTGTGAGGTTTCATCTATTTCACTTTGTTGCTGCATTGAGCTGAAAATTATCTCGCTGGAATTGGTAATTATGCAACTGATCTTTTATTCATGTTTACTCTTAACTGTGAAAATTATCAACTGAATTGTTCTGTATAGCTCGTCACTACTTCTCGATTTCTTATTTATTTCTGTTACTTGGTGAGTTGGTTGTACTTATACTATACTTTGCACTACATGTGCAGATCCAGGTGTGTTTGAGTACGGAGATTGTTGAGTCCAGGCCTATTTGAGTTTCAGAGACTGCATGGAAACTGCCAGCGTTCGCATGACCTTGTTACTCCTTCCACATTTCTTTCCATTTTGTACTGATATTTAGACATTGGCTGTAATAGTTTTAAATACTTAGACGCTCATGACTTGGTGACACCCCGATGTTTGGGGCTCGTTTTCCGTACTTTGTTCCAAATTTGAGTTTAACTTTGATTTTATGAAACATTTCTGATATGGAAAGCTTTACTTTACTTTTATATTTAGTTTGGAAGTATTTTTGGGAAGGTCGTCTTGCCTAATACCACCGATAGGCGCCATCACGACACGCTAGGTTTTGGGGTCGTGACATTGGCATCCCCATTACGAGCCTAATCCCCTTTTTGTTCTTAATTGACTTTGTTGAACCTTTTACCTCTAAAGGCACGTAAGTCGCAAGATTGAGCGCTAGAAGGATAAGGAGGTAATGGGGTAGATTTTTAGTGGAACCATAGAAGGGAAGAAAGGTGTACTTGTACCAACAGAGAACCACTAGCAAAAATTATAAGCATAGGGAGAGCATGAGAAAAAAGATATATAGAAAAATAAAAACGAAAAAAAAGGGGGAAAAGAAAAGAAAAAGAAAAGAGGTGAATAAAAGACAACATATCTCCCAAGTATATTTTCTCATCGCTAGGGAGTTGCCAATATTAAAGTACTTAAAGAAATAGGGGTTGCTCAGAATGTGAAGATCTGGTTATGATAAAATGCATTGATTGTTGTATGGTATTTAAGTACTTAGGAGGGTTAGTGACTCTTATCCAAATGTATCCTACCCATCTTTAGCCTACATTACAACGCAGAAAGTCCTAATTGATCCTAGATTAGCAAGCTTAGATTAGTTGAGTCTTACATTACGGGCAAGTCTATGGTACGACCTTGGGAAGCGCATGAATCTTTTTTGTGAGAGCGAATGAATTCTTGTTCTTATGTGTAAGTCCTTGAATTATATTTGATCTTTTGCATTGAATGTCTGGACTATTTCTTCTCTTGTTTATTGGTGAATACACATGATCTCATGATGGATAAATGGATTTATTAAACTTCTCTTGTTGGGGTGAGTGTGCTAACAAAGAGTTCTTAATTGCAACGAGCCGGTCTTTGAGGTGAGGTAATTATGGACAGGTTGTTTCATTATTTAACTATAATTTGGCATATAAAAACTGGAAAGTGTGTAAAATGAGTATGCCCATACTTAATTGTTGGTATCAACCATAATCATAGGTGTAGTATGCTTAGTTTCTATATGTTCCCTCGTGATGTGGTCTCTTGAGTTGTGTGGTTGAAGAAATAAAGTTTAGGTTGCTCGACGAAGAACAAGAATTTAAGTGTGAGGTGGTGGTATTTAGCATATTTTCATATGTTTTGATATTATTTACTCTGCATTTTTACCATTTTTTATTGTATTTTATATGGTATATGCCAACTTAACTAGAGTATTGAGCTTTATACTTATTTGGCTATTAATTGGTAATGTAGGTATATTGGAGAGTGAAGATGAAATTTTGGAGCAAAAAGAATGAATTTCCAATCATCACATAATGATTACTTGGTGAGTGATCATTACATGATGATTGGTTGGTTAACAAGTTTGTAAGACAATTGAAAGAAACACCTAAGCGGGCTGAAAATGTTCTGGTTCCAGCGCTACTGGACCCCATATTGTGGGATTTTTCTTATCTGGGACAAGGTTATTTTGACCCTACACAGTCCCAACTCGCATAAAAGACCTTCTAAACCTAATTTGGAGGATATCTGATATATTTTGGGAGGAGAACATGGCACTTTGGAAGAGAGAACACATACCACACTTGGAGGAGTGTAACAATCCGACTGATCATTTTGAGAATTTAAGTCCTATTCGGCGGTATAAGGCACTGAGCAACTTTGTATTATATGTATTGACTTGCGTGCATGGTTGAATTCAGTCACCAGATGATTCAGAGTGATTTGGGACACTTAGTCCTTAAAACGGAAGCTTAAGCCTTAGAATTTTGACCGTAGTTGGAACTGTATGAAGACGACTTTAGAATAGAGTTCCGGCGATTCCGTTAGCTCCGTTGGGTGATTTTGGACTTAGGAGCATGTCCGGACGGTGAATTTGAGGTTTGTAGCTGATTTAGGCTTGAAATGGCAAAATTTAAATTTTTGGAGATTTTGACCGGAAGTGGACTTTTTGATATCGGGGTCAGAATGTGATTTTGAGAGTTGGAACAACTCCATTATGTTATTTGGGATTTTCCTGTAAAATTTGACGTCATTCCGGGATGATTCGATAGGTTTCGGCACGGGTTTTAGAAGTTGGAAGATTTGAAAGTTCATAAGTTCGATTCATAGTTTCGACGTTGTTTGATGTGATTTGAGACCCCGAGCGAGTCCGTGTTAGGTTATGGAACTTGTTGGTATGTTTAGACGGGGTCCCTGCGGCCTAGGGTGTATTTTGGATGGGCTACGGGCCATTTTCTTCTATTTTTGAACTGCTGAATCTGTCATCTGGTTTTCTCTTTCGCGTTCGCGTCTCTTCCTCCGCGTTCGCGAAGAGTAATTTTGGAGGAAGGAATATTTCTTCTTCGCGTTCGCATGCCTCCTTTCACGATCGCAGAATCCTGCCTTCACCTTCTTTGCATTCGCATCTGCTCCATCGCGTTCGCGTGGTAGAAACTAGGAGGTGGGAGCTGGTGACCATTTCCTCTATGCCTTCGCACTGCTCTATCCGCGAACACGTAAGTGTGCTTTCCCCTCCATCGCGTGCCGCTTCAAGCGTTCGCGTATCCCAGTTCCTGGCAGTAGCCATTTCTAATTTCGGCCACTAGCCATTTCCTCTTCGCGATCGCAGCTCCTCTTCCGCTATCGCGGTGTACAAACGCCTGGGCAGAATATAAAGTTCTCTACTCCGAGGGTTAGCCATTTTTTAACATTTTTGGAGTTCTAGAGCTCGGTTTTGAGCGATTATTTATGGGCTTTTTAAGCAAATCGATTGGGTAAGCATTCTTCATCAAGAATTTATTATATTTCATGATCTTATCTTTATTTTTATCATTTAATTAGTGTTTTTGAGTGAGGAAAATGGGGATTTTTGAAGAAAAATTTCAAAATGAAAAATCATGATTTGAGGGACGAAATGGTATCGGAATTTGATAAATTTAGTATGGTTGAACTCATATCGGAATGGGTGTTCGGGTTTTTTGAAATTTGTTGGGTTCCGACGTGCGAGACCGGGAGTCGACTTTTGGGTCGATTTTTAGATTTTGATAAAGATTGAAGTTTTATGATCCGAAATAGTTTCTTATGAGTTTTATTTGTGCTTTGAAGTTATTTTGATTAGATTTGAGTCGTCCGGAGGCCATTTCACCTAGAAGTTCATTTTTGAGTATCGGTTTGTCTTCTTTGAGGTAAGTATCTTGCCTAACTTTATGTGGGGGAACTACCCCTGAGGATTTGAGTCTTCTATGCTAATTGTAGTCCTGGTACGCGAGGTGATGAGTACATGCTCGGACGTATTTGTGGAAAATCAGCCTTGTAGGGTTCTTAGGTCCTTGTATTCACTAAATATGCAGTTGTTCTCGTTATGATTACGTTTCTAAAGTACTAGTTTCACTTCTACCTGCTTTTATTAGAATTAATTGCTTCATGATCCACTCTTGTTCTTCATTTGATTCATGTGTGCCTTAACTGAAATTGTTATCTCTTATATTGCCATGTTGTCTTTCCCCTAACTGATTATATTTATTTGAAATTATAGTTATCCCTTTTGTAAATATTCACCCTTAATTGAGGTTATGGTTATCTTTCCGCTACCTACTTTTATTTGAATTTGTTGCATCTCTTTCGTAATTGTCCAAACTTAAAAGAAGCTTAGATATCCTATGCCTTAGTTGGCTTGCACTTATTTGAAATTATTTGACTCGTGTTAGTTTCTTCTTGTTGAACCGTATATTATGGGATCATTGTTACATATTGTTTTATTCGCTGTTGAGCTGTTCTTATTACGCCAAGTATTCTTTATTATGGCTATTCCTTACGAACTAGTTTTACTGTTTCTGGCGATCAAAGGTTCTTGAGTTGATTTACTTGTCATACCTTATTATATTGTCATTGTTGTTGTTGTACTTGTTGTTGTGGTGCACGAGGTTTCGGCCGTGCGATTGTTATTATTGGGATGCACTAGGTTTCTGTCGTGCGAGTGTTATTGGGTTACATGAGATTTCTATCATGCTATTGTTACTATTGATATTGCACATGCGGCATGACAAGACGGGATATATATATGTGGGTTGGGCATGTGGAGAGACAAGGTGGGAACATTATTATGCGCGTGTGGCGAGACAAGGCGGGCATTCACTTTACTATTGCACACGCGGCGAGACAAGGTGGGCTATGTCGGGGATTGATTTGTGATGATTTGTGATGGCATGGGAGTATTCTTGTTGTTGATATCTGTGTAGTAGTACACTTACCTGTGTGAGCTTTATCTTGTGAAAGTTGTGAGAGAAGATTCTACGTGCTGTCTGTTCCTTTTCTTATGCTTACTAGCTAGTATGAACTATGTTAGGATACTTGCACAAGCATACACGTAGTTAAGCACTCTTATCGGTTAAGAGGTTTTCTTGATATTGTTGAGTATAGATGTACACCTTTGTTACTTGCCTTTTATGTGAGAATGGCTCTATTTGGCACGTGAGTTATCAGTGCGGTTACGAAGTGTGATGAGGGCACATGATGCCATGTGTTAGGGTTCAGTTATTGAGACCAGTGAATTATGATTAGCCCGAGGTTCGGTACCTCGTGGAGTTTATTGACATAAATCTGATGTGAAAGTGGTCATTGTTGTGGAGTTCTTACTTGTCCCTTCTTTATCTGTGATGTTTTTATTTAGGTTATGTTTCTCTTTATTCTTGTGTGTCATTATTATGGTATTCCGGGGATAATTGTTGTTTTCCTTTCTTATTACAATTACCGTATTGTTTGCCATTTTGCGTAGTCTTTATATGGATATCATACTCTGTTGTTCCTATGCTTATACTTGTTCAGGTTATTTACTCCAGTAGGTGTCTTGATTGTTCCTCGTCACTACTCCACTGAGGTTAGTCTTGATACTTGATGGGTACCGCTGTGGTGTACTCATACTACACTTTTGCATATTTTTGTGCAGATCCAAGTATTTCGAAATCCATTCAGCATTAGCTAGTTGTGCGGATTACTGCTGTGAAGACTCAAGGCAAATCTATTGTTGCATTCGCAGGCTTCAGAGTCACCTTCCTATTTTATATTCATACTATTTTACCTATTTTCGAACAGTTGTATTTAGAAAATTGTAGCAAACTTTGTAGAGCTTATGACTTGTGTTACCGATTTTGGGAATTATAAATTTTATAGAGAATTCCATTTCAAAATTGTTAGATGTTATTTAATTGTTGTCGTTATTCAGTAAATGTTAGGCTTACCCAGTCTTTAAGACTAGGTGCCATCACGATACCCAACAGAAGGAAAATTGGGTCGTGACAAGTTGGTATCAGAGCTCTAGGTTCATAGGTACTACGAGTCATAAGCGAGTTTAGTAGAGTCTTGCGGATCAGTATGGAGACGTCTGTACTTATCTTCGAGAGGCTACAGAACTATTAGGATAGTTTCCCTTCCTTCATTCTTATCGTGCGAGTTCATTTGCCTCAAAGTTTGAACTTTTATCATTCCATTTTCTCACAGATGGTGAGGACATGAGCTGCAGTTGCTGATGACGTTACCCCCGGAGCAGATGTCGCTAGGGGCAGAGGCACATGCCGAAGAGGAGCATGTGCCATAGCTAGGGCACCTACCAGAGCAGCAGTTGAGGAGCTGCCAGTAGTTCCAGTTGGGGGGTAGGTACCGGAGGCGCCTGCTATTACCCTCGAACTTCAGGAGACCTTAGCACAATTCCTGAGCATGTTTGGTACATTAGCTCAGGCGGGGTTGATTATGGTTGCACCAACTATTTCACAGACTGGGGGAGGAGCTCAGACTCCCACCACCCACACTCCATAGCAGCGAGTTCATGTTGGTTAGGTTCCAGGTGTCATGGAGACACAGCCTGTGGTCCCAGTTCATCTCGTGGTTAGGGCAGCAACATCTGAGGAAGAACAGCTTAGACTTGAGAGGTATAAGAAGTACCACCCTCCTACCTTTAGTGTATTGGCGACAAACGATGCCCAAGGTTTCCTGGAGGAGTGTCACGGTATTCTTCATACTATGGGTATTGCAGAGACGAGCGGGGTTGCTTTTGTTACGTTCCAGCTCAGGGGAGCGGCTTATCAGTGGTGGCGGGCGTATGAGTTGGGTAGCTCGACCGAGTCAGCTTCACTTACATGGGTTCAGTTTTCAGAGAGGTTCCTGAGAGAATTTGTACCTCAGTCCCTTCGAGATGCATGGTGCGTGGAGTTTGAGCAGCTGCGCTAGGGTACTATGTCAGTGTCAGAGTATGCCGTTAGATTTAGTGATTTGGCCAGACATGCACCTGCTTTGGTCGCTACAGTTGGAGAGTGTGTCCATAGATTCATTGAGGGGCTCAGGCAAGATATTCGGTTCAGCATGGCTCGGGAGTTAGAGTCAGATGTTTCGTTTTAACAGGTGGTAGGGATCGCTCGCCGAGTAGAGGGCATATGGGATCAGGAGAGAGGAGACAGGCGAGGTCGTGAGAGAGAGGACATGCGAGGTCAGGAGAGAGAGGACAGGGAGGTGAGGAGGCCTTGTAGACCGGAGACATCTACTGGTCCTTATTTTGGAGGCAGGGTACGACATGGCGGAGGTTTTGTGGGTCAACCAGTTCAGTTTGCACTTCAGGCTTCACATAGTATTTCAGGTGCTCATGAGTCTCAAAATACCCATACCGCACAGTTCCCACAGCCACATCAGCAGATAGGTTGCTTCAAGTGTGGAGATACCAGCCACATGGTGAGAGATTGTCCTAGACTCTGGACAGATGTGTTACAGCAGAGTATTCAGGTGAGTAGAGGGCGCCCAAGAGGGGAAGGCCCAGTCCGTTGATGTGTTTAATATAGTTGAGGACACTGCGCCAAATGATGTCATACATGTATGCTTTTGATTTGTTACAGAGGGGCACCATTTGTATTTTGATTCGGTTCTGCTTATCGGGGCGAGTTCCCCTATTTGTTGTCCCACCTATAGGTGAGTTCATGACCTAGTATTATGTTTATGTGTTTTCCCTGTTGGGAGATTCTATGAGTGATAGTCGTGTCTATCGTTGTTTTAATTCATTATTGAAAGTTACAATACTAGAAGTGAATTCATGTTGTCTATTATGGCAGGTTTGATGTGATTCCTGAGTAATTTGGTTACGATTTATGATTTGATACTCTACCAGGGTAAGAGTTTAGTAAGTGTTGTGATTTTATTGGCAGAATTGAGTTAGTGGAAGATTTCCATTAATATGATGTGTATTCGACTTGTGATTCTGAGTTGAGGGTGGGACCCTCGCGATTCCATGTGATTTGTTTATATACCTTGATTTTTCCTTTTTAAATTGATTCGTAGTATGGTACTGATAGAGAGTTTTGCCTGTCGGGCTTGTTTGATATTTCTCTTATGTGTTTTTCTTTACATATTCAGTCATTTTCGTCTTGTGCTTATTTGAGTTTAGTTTACGGGGTGTGTGCCTAGTGGCGTTAGATGTGACTTGTTGATCCAGGTATATAGTTATGAGGTCTTCATGCTTCTTGCATCATTGTCAGCGTTATGGAGGTTTTAAATGGGTCTCTAATGGATATGAGGCTAATTGTCGATGCTGGTTTTGATTACGAGCAGCTATTGTGAGTGCCTCACACCTTCTCCCGGGTTAACAGAATTCCTTACCCGGTCTTCTGTGTTCGCAGACCATAAATAAGAATCAATTTCCTCGATTTGGGATTTAAAATAAATCGATGATTTGGGACACCATAAATTATCCCAAATGGCGATTCTGATCAAATAAATAATCCCATTTCGATTAATGTCACTTAAATTGAAAAAACTCCCTATCCCTCTGGAAAAATAAGGTGTGACAGTTATTGTGATCAGAAATGTTATTATGTGCCTATGTGTGGTGTGTCATGTTGGGTGGTCGTACCTTGTGGGTGTAGGCATGAGTTGTTACAGCTGGTTGAGACTGATACCGAGTATGGATTTAGAATCGGGACTTTTGGAGATGAACGGAAGGTGAGAACTTTGGCTCTAAGGATTATCGGTATTGGTAGAGAGGATAAATTATAGTTGAGATGGTGTCGTCAGGTTTATGTGGATTGGGGTGACATTGGGTCACCCGCGGGTGTATGTTGGATATGTGCTTTCAGTGATTGAAAAACTACGAGGCGATTCTTGGCACGTTCGAGGACGAACGTTTGTTTAAGAGGGGAAGGATATAACCACCCGGCTGGTCATTTTGAGAATTTAAGTCCCGTTCGGCGGCATAAGGCCCTGAGCAGCTTTGTATTATGTGTATTATCTTGCGTGCGTGGTTGAATTCAATTACCGGATGATTCGGAGTGATTTCGAATACTTAGTCCCTAAAACGGAAGCATAAGCCCTAGAATTTTGATCGTAGTTAGAACTATGTGAAGACGACTCCGGAATGGAGTTCCGGTGGTTCCGTTAGCTCCGTTGGGTGATTTTAGATTTAGGAGCGTGTCCGGACGATGAATTTGAGGTCTGTAGCTGATTTAGGCTTGAAATGACAAAAGTCGAATTTTTTGAGATTTTGACCGGAAGTGGACTTTTTGATATCGGGGTCGGAATGTGATTCTGAGAGTTAGAACAACTCCGTTATATTATTGGGGATTTGCCTGCAAAATTTGACATCATTCCGGGTTGATTTGATAGGTTTCGGCACGGGTTTTAGAAGTTGAAAGATTTGAAAGTTCATAAGTTCAAATCACGGTGTGATTCATAGTTTCGACGTTGTTTGAAGTGATTTGAGACTCCGAGCGAGTTCGTGTTAGGTTATGAAACTTGTTGGTATGTTTAGACGGGGTCCCGGGGGCATCGGGTGTATTTTCGATGGGCTACGAGCCATTTTCTTCTATTTTTGAATTGTTGAATCTGTCATCTGGTTTTCTCTTTCGCGTTCGCGTCCGTTCCTCCGCGTTCGCGAAGAGTAATTTTGGATGAAGGAATATTTGTTCTTCGCGTTCGCATGGCTCCTTTCGCGATCGCGAAAGCCTGCCTTCCCCTTCTTCGCGTTCGCATCCGCTCCATCGCATTCGCGTAGTAGAAACTAGGAGCTGGGAGCTGGTGACCATTTTCTCTACACGTTCGCACTGCTCTATCCGTGAACGCGTAAGTGTGCTTTCCCCTCCTTCGCGTTCGCATATCCCAGTTCCTGGCAGTAGCCATTTCCAATTCCGGGCAGTAGCCATTTCCTCTTTGCGATCGCAACTCCCCTTTCGCGATCGCGATGTACAAACACCTGGGCAGAATATAAAGTTCTCTACTCCGAGGGTTAGCCATGTTTTAACATTTTTGGAGTTCAAGAGAACGGTTTTGAGCGATATTTTATGGGTTTTTTCAAGCAAATCGATTGGGTAAGCATTCTTCATCTAGAATTTATTATATTCCATGATCTTATCTTTATTTTTATCATTTAATTAGTGTTTTTGAGTGAGGAAAACGGGGATTTTTGAAGAAAAATTGCAAAATGAAAAATCATGATTTGAGGGATGAAATAGTATCGGAATTTGATAAATTTAGTATGGTTGAACTCGTATCGGAATGGGTGTTCGAGTTTCTTGAAATTTGTTGGTTTCCGAGGTGCGGGCCCAGGAGTCGACTTTTGGGTCGATTTTTTGATTTTGACAAAGATTGGCGCTTTATGATCCGGAATAGTTTCTTATGAGTTTTATTTGTGCTTTGAAGTTATTTTGGTTAGATTTGAGCCATCCGGAGGCCATTTTACCGAGAAGTTCATTTTTGAGTATCGGTCTGTCTTCTTTGAGGTAAGTATCTTGCCTAACTTCGTGTGGGAGAACTACCCCTTAAGATTTGAGTCTTCTATGCTAATTGTAGTCCGGGTAAGCGAGGTGACGAGTACGTGCTCGGGCTTATTTGTGAAAAATTGGCCTTTTAGGGTTCTTAGGTCCTTGTATTCACTGAATATGCAGTTGTTCTCGTTATGATTACGTTTCTAAAGTACTAGTTTCACTTCTACCTGCTTTTATTAGAATTAATTGCTTCATGATCCACCCTTGTTGTTCATTTGATTTATATGTGCCTTAACTAAAATTGTTATCTCTTCTATTGTTATGTTGTCTTTCCCCTAACTGGTTATCTTTATTTGAAGTTGTAGTTATCCCTTTTGTAAATGTTCACCCTTAATTGAGGTTATGGTTATCTTTCCGCTGCCTACCTTTATTTGAATTTGTTGCATCTCTTTCGTAATTGTCCAAACTTAAAAGAAGCTTAGATATCCTATGCCTTAGTTGACTTGCCCTTATTTGAAATTATTTGACTCGTGTTAGTTTCTTCTTGTTGAACCGTATATTGTGGGATCATTGTTACATATTGTTTTCTTCCCTGTTGAGATGTTCTTATTACGCCAAGTATTCTTTATTATGGTTATTCCTTGCGAACTAGTTTTACCGTTTCTGGCGATCAAAGGTTCTTGAGTTGATTTACTTGTCATACCTTATTATATTGTCATTGTTGTTGTGGTGCACGAGGTTTCTGCCGTGCAGTTGTTGTTGTGATGCACGAGGTTTCTGCCGTGCGGTTGTGATGCACGAGGTTTCTGCCGTGCGGTTATTGTTATTGTGATGCACGAGGTTTCTGCCGTGCGAGTGTTATTGGGTTGCACGAGGTTTCTGCCGTGCTATTGTTACTATTGATATTGCACATGCGGTGTGACAAGGCGGGATATATATATATATATATATGTGGGTTGCGCATGTGGCGAGACAAGGTGGGAACATTATTATGCGCGTATGGCTAGATAAGGCGGGCATTCACTTTACTATTGCACACGTGACGAGATACAGTAGGCTATGTCGGGGATTGATTTGTGATGATTTGCGATGGCTTGGGGGCATTCTTGTTGTTGATATTTGTGTAGTGGTACACTTACCTATATGAGCTTTATCTTGTGAAAGTTGTGAGAAAAGATTCTACGTGATGTCCGTCTCTTTTCTTATGCTTACTAGTTGGTATGAACTATGTTAGAACACTTGCATAAGCATACACGTAGTTAAGCACTCTTATCGGTTAAGAGATTTTCTTGATATTATTGAGTATAGATGTACACCCTTGTTACTTTCCTTCTATGTGAGAATGGCTCTATTGGTAGTGAGTCGTCAGTGCGGTTATGAAGTGTGATGAGGGCACAGGATGCCAGGTGTTAGGATTCAGTTATTGAGACCCATGAATTGTGATTAGCCCGAGGTTCGGTACCTCGTGGAGTTTATTGACAGAAATCTGATGTGAAAGCGGTCGTTGTTATAGAGTTATTACTTGTCCCTTCATTATTTGTGATTTTTGGATTTAGGTTGTGTTTCCGTTCATTCTTTTGTGTCATTATTATGGTATTCCGCGGATAATTGTTGTTTTCCTTTCTTATTGAAATTACCGTATTGTTTTCCATTTTACGTAGTCTTTATGTAGATATCATACTTTGTTGTTCGTATGCTTATACTTGTTCAGGTTATTTAGTCCAGTAGGTGTCTTGACTGTTTTTCGTCACTACTCCACTGAGGTTATTCTTGATATTTGCTGGGTACCGCTGTGGTGTACTCATACTATACTTCTCCATATTTTTGTACAGATTCAGGTATTTTGAAATCCGTTGAGCATTAGCTAGCTGTGCGGATTGCTGCTGTGGAGACTCAAGGTAAATCTGTTGTTGTGTTCGCAGGCTTCAGAGTCACCTTCCTATTTTGTATTCACACTGTTTTACCTATTTTCGAACAGTTGTATTTAGAAATTTATAGCAAACTCTGTAGAGCTTATGACTTATACTACCGGTTATAGGAATTGTAAATTTTATAGATAATTCCATTTCAGAATTGTTAGATGTTATTTAATTGTTGTCGTTATTCAGTAAATGTTAGGCTTACCTAGTCCCTAAGACTAGGTGTCATCACGATACCCAACGGAGAGAAAATTGGGTCGTGACAAGGAGGCTTCTAACTACCTTTTCTTCTAACCATACTTGGAGACCGCAGACCACACTTGTGGGTGCTACATGAACGTTGTAGTTTGAAGCTTGAATTGTTCTTATTAATATATCATATTGATTTATTTATTCAATCTCGCGCTAATTATTCGATTGTTTGACAATCAATTGGATACTATCAACGAATTTAGGATTGAACTCGAAGTTGAGAATTCTAGATTGCACATAGGACTGAGTAGAGCAAGATCTTGAACCTGAGTATCGGGAACAAATTCGCGGTGAGGATAGAATTATACCTAATCGCCTTGCTTGGTTACTATGCAGGAATTATTAATGTGTTCTTGTTAATCCTAATTCTATAGAAATATAAGCGTTAGATTAACTTGAATAGGCGAATAGTATTTTGATCGAATGCTACGAGTAATATTAACCTTGTCAATCAATAAATTAGATAAATTAATTAGATAATTTAAGTGGAAGACTCAACGGTATTGTTAGCTGACTCATAGCTCTGGATATTTTCTCTCGTTGAATTCGTATCTAAGCTTGCCGACTTATTTTCTCTAGTTTCTTAGTTTACTACTCTCGATTAGCTTAGTTGAATAGTCACACTTAAGAAAATCGTTTGAATAAATTAATTGTTTTAGCTAATTTAGTTGATAGTTAATCACAAATCCTGGTGGAAACAATACTCTACTCACTCTTTATTAGTTATCGATCACGTATACTTGCGTGTGCATTTTGGAGCAACACTTTCCCTGCCACATCATCATTGAAGGGGTAATAGTTTTATGTTAAACAAGATAAGGGGCAACCGGCAATGGGAAGCCCGTTTAGTGTAATTGTGAAAGTGACGTTTCGGGACAAATTTAAGGTGTAAAGTATGTATTTTCCCTAACAAAAATGTCTAACTTAAGCAATGTTCAACCAAATATATCACAGTGAAAAGAACGCATTTAATAATCACTGAACTTACCATTTGTACATTGGATGAAAAAATCAATATGAACGAAATGAATGTAACAAAGAAAATCTAAGACACTTTTTTTCTTTTTTGGATTTTGCTCTTTCCTTTTCCTTATCTGGCTGAGCTTAAACTTGAGAGGAGAAAGGGGAAATCTTATCTTGGCTAAACATTATGCGGGTTAATTTCACCGATTATCACTAAATTTATTCTTTGTAACATTAAAGTTACAAAACTATTTTTTATTGTATCGGTAAAGTTACTAAACGAACTATTTGTAACATTAAAGTCACAGTACTATTTTTTACACGGAAAATATAAATTATCGAAAAGTCTAATTTCCGGCAACGAAAAATGACATGTTATCACCATATCATCATTTTACCACTATGTACATGCCAAGTGAAAAAAGGTTTACCACAAAAATCCACCTTTTCATAGCCTATAGCCTAAGCACAATTTTTTTAAAAAAAAACATAAAAGTTAATTGAAAAATTTGCGCTGCTTTGTTCAGCTTGAAACTAGGCAAATTTGAACAAAGAAGACAAACATAAAGAGAAAATTATAGAGAAAGGGAGAAAAGGTCAGAGTGTCTGACTCAACGCCACCATCAACGGTCTATTGGCGGTCTTCTTCTTTTTTTCCAACAAAAAAGAGTTAAAAATACACTTTGTGTTTGGTATATATAGTTTAAAATTATTTCTGTTTATCTTTTGATTAAAAATAGAAAAAATACATAAAGACCCCTAAATTTTACGGGTGTCCTAACACCACTAAACTTTACGGGTGTCCTAATACCCCATTATTGTTAATATAATTGTATTTATTTACTCCCTCCTAAGCCCTGGCCAGCCGTGCGTCTTAGACAACAGAATTGAGCGCGTCTTTGCTCTCTTTTAATCGTTAAAAACACCCCCAAAAAAATTAAATTTTTAACTTCAATATAACCCCCAACCAACGGTAAAATCCATTTTTCCCCAATATTTTACCANTTTTTCCTAGTTGCTTGTAAGTTTGAATTTATAAGTTTGAGAAAATGCATAAAGACCCCATTTAATTTGTCCTGAAAAATTATTTATACACCTAAATTTTACGGGTGTCCTAACATCCCACTATTGTTAAAACAATTATATTTATTTACTTCCTCCTAAGTCTTGGCCAGTCGCGTATCTTAGACAACGAAATCGAGCGCGTCTTTACTCTCTTTTAATCGTTAAAAATACTCCAAAAAAAAGATAAAATTAAATTATTAACTTCAATATAACCCCCAACCAACGGTAAAATCCATTCTTCCTCAATATTGTACCAAACCCAATTGAAGAAGCCTAATTTCTTCTTCATCTAAATTCTGCCGAAATTGCATCAAATTGCCCTTTGAAGTTTTGATCTTTGAAAGCAAAGGTTAATCTTTCTCCTCCTTAAGAACCCTAATTTCTTCTTTTATTATTGTTATGTCTTTCTCCTAAAATTTAATTTCTCTCGGTTAAACATTGTAATGTAGCTGATGTTTCTAATTTTTTCGTCGGCAAATTATCTGACTTTGGTATCGTTTGTTTGTGTTGTAGTTGTTGCAATGCCTTCAAAAGGCTTGAATTTGACAAGGCTTTGCACGGAAGAGGAAGAAAATGAGTCAAGTGGAGAAATTTGATGCAACCATGGCTATGTGTTGCCTTTGTTAATAGCTTGAACCCCTTAGAGCCCAGAAAGAAGATATTGAGTTTGTCCATACTATGGGGTAAAATAATAGTGAAAGTTCTTTCAGTAATTGGGTTGTGAAAAATTTTCATTGATTAATTTTATTTTGTTATTCAGGAGCACTTTCTTTCCTCTTCCTTCTCTCAACACTCCTTCTTTCTGCCCTGTCCTGTACTTCTCATGTGTATCACTGCCATAATCAGCTTCTCCTTCTTCAAACAATTCCTCATGCTCTGAATCTGAGCTATTATTAGTGTTGCTGCTAGATTCAAATGAGTTTGATTCAGATGAGGAGTTTGAATTATCATCAGTAGTAACAGCTGTAGGCACACTGTTATTGGCACTATTTTCAACAGCATTGAATGCCTTTTCAGAAGTTCCCAAACCCTCACAACCCCCTAAATCTTTAGCAGATTCCTTCTCAAAAGTAACATTATTATCACCCTCACTTGGGTGACATATTTTAATATATAGGGGACCACTACAATATCATCAACCATGTGACCTACATATACATAAAAAATATCTTCATTTTTTAACTCTTCACAAATACCCATAAGGTCCCTATCAACCTTAATTACTACTAAACCAGGACAATTAGGTTAGCTAACATAAATAACCGCAGAAGAACTATTGTACCCAAACTCTTTCACATAACCTAGAAACTCAAAATATAAGAACATATCAACATCGACATCAACACAATCAGTAATCATCCCACCAACATAATCCTCCATTGAAAATGAATGTAACTTATCCATGGAGATTTTTTCACCGTGGAAAAACCTATGTATAATAAGTACAAAAGACATTGAAATACCTGAATATAGTAGAAAATAAACTAATTAAGAATTATTAGCTACTATTAGACCCCGACATAACAACTGACAACACATGCAACAAGAAAAAACTAAAATTTGGTTATTATTACACCTTAAAAATTGTATTTCGGTTGTTGGATTTTACATTGAAAAAGTTACAGTGAAAAAATTTGAAACAAGTTCAAAACCCTAGTTACGGATGATACTAAATAAACTAAAATAGAGATAACGTTTAGGGTTGATGATAGAAAAGGCTAGGGTTGATGGATTTACCTCCAAACGTAGATAATGTTTCACAGATAATTCAACTTCAATGTTTTAACTTGATTTTTCAAAGACCTTCAGCTTCGAACGGGTCTTCCACCAACCTAAGCTTATTTAATAGCTTGCAGCCTTCTCCTTCACGTTTCACCTCTCAAACCAATGGATTTCAATTTTTTAAAGTTTTGAAACAGTATCAATCAATCAATTTAATCAACCAATAAATGGTAGCTTTGGATTTCAATCCCACCAGTTTTCGATTCAAGGACCCAAGAGCTCACAATATGAGTTTTATCCCAAACAATTAGCACCTGAACTCTTCAATACAACAAACATATAGGCTCTAATTTCGAATCAGATCCAATAAGTAGAGCAGTGTAATTTTTTGAAGTTTCAATTTCATATTTGATACCCACGGGCTCAATAACAACAATCAATGGAATGCTGAAGAGTTCGCATTCAAGCCATGGCTCGAGAAAGCTCGTGCCACCTTGAATTTTTATGTATTTTTCTTCTTTTTAGTTTCAGTTTTTTTTTTTTTAAAGTTTCAGTTGTTGAATAGAGAAATTTTATGGGTTTGAAATATTTCAGTTTCAAAGTTATTCAAAAAAAAAGGAGTTAAGTTTATTTTTTAATAATCTGGGCGGGGCAGATAATGGGGCGAGTATATTATACAGATATGTCTTGTCTGACCCAATGAACTACGTGACCCAATAAAACATTGCTAGCTCATTAAAATGGGTCCCACGTCTGCTATCGTTAAATCAAGGGGTAATTTTAACAACAAAAACATTCAAAATGTATCTTTTTATTATCGAAAATTATTCAAATATACCCTCCGTTTTTATACTTTGGTTCAAATTTACCCTTTATTTTAATGGAGAACCACGTGGACCCACCCACAATTTAAATTATCTGGATCCATTAAAATCCACCTATAACTCGACCCAAATCCCCCCAATTCTAGAAACTCCAGCAACAAATTAAAACCTAGTATCATCTTCTCCATTATCATTGCATTTGCCGTTGCTTATAGATGTTTACCCTAATAGCACTTGCAGCAAAATTACCCAAAAGCAAATTTGTAATCCGGGCACGTGGGCCCGAGGGTGACTTTATCAATTTTTCGAGCGGAGTTGAAAATTATTATAAATTAATTTATTTTGAGTATTAGAGTATATGTTCATGGAATTTCACATTTATTTACTAGTTTTGGAGTGATGGGCGCCAGTTTGAGTTGTTAGAAAAGCTTTGGAGCCGGTTATGGAACTTCGAAGCGAGGTAAGTCTCTTTTCTAACCTTATAAGAGGGAATTAACCCCATAGGTGAATTTATTTAATATGTGCTTCTATTTGTAGGGCTACGTACTCACGAGGTGAAGAGAGTCTGCACGTAGCTACTAATTATGCTTATGTTCGGGTAGTCTAGGACTCAAATTATGTTATACTTGCGATGTTTGCACCCTACTTGTTAATTTAATTGCTTAAATCATATTGGAACTTGATAAAGGAATTGTAAAAGGTTAAACTTCATTTACTTGAGTTTTGGACGGGTTACTTGACCGTTAATGAGAATTGGCGTTTCTTTGAATATTAGCCTCTTAATAATCTTGAATCGGTTGTTTATAAAGTATTTTCTCTTCTCGTGAAGCGGGCCGAATGCCTCGGTAGTATATAGATGCATCTATGGTTTGTGTCGTTCGACCCTCGGCAGTGCACACTTTATATATTTCTATGTTGGATTGGGTCATACGACCTCGACATAATTCGTGCGTAATAATTCTTGGAGTCTAATTATAATTGATATTATTTCATTGACTTGAGATATTAATTTGTTAAATGATGGAAATTAATTTGGGATTTACTATCAGTGAAAGAATTGTTTATTTATTTCTCGTTATTGAGTTTTCAGCTGTATTTACATAATCCATGCTTAATTATAATTTCGGTATTTTATTGATATCCCATAGTAAGTATCGAAGTCAATCCCTCGTCACTACTTCTTCGAGATTAGACTAGATACTTACTCAGTACACGTTGTCTTACGTACTCATGCTACACCTGCTGCACATTTTGTGCAGGTACATATATGTCTAGTGGTCTTGTGGGCGTAAAAGCGCGGCTATTGCGGGGACTTAGGTGAGTTGCATCCCATGTTACGAGTCTACAGCACATAGAGTCTCCATCAGAGTTATTTACATTCTCTTGTCTAATTTGTATTCCAGACAGATGTTGTATTTTATTATATTTCCTAGTTAATGCTCATGCACTTGTGACACCGGATTTTGGGGATTCCTACTGGATGTTTAGTATGGTAGTTCACGTAATTATCATTGTTTCACCCTGTAAATTGTATTTCATGCTATTTAATTAATGGAAATTATGATTTCAAACGGAATAAAAATGACTAATTAAGTAGATCAATCATCGTTGGCTTGCCTGACGGTGACGTTAGGTGCCATCACGGCCTATAGTTAATTTTTGGTCGTGATAGCTTGGTATCAGAGTATTAGGTGTACTTGGGTCTCACGAGTCATGAGCAAGTCTAGTAGAGTCTTGCGGATCGGTACAAAGACATTTGTACTTATCTTTGTGAGGCTACATGGCTGTTAGGAGCATTTCCCTTCTTGATTCCTCTCGTGCGATTTAATTTCTTCGAGGCTTATGCCTTTATTACTTCCTACTCATTCTTGTACGGTGTTGAGCACTCGTGTCAATTGGGCATCGAGGAGTTGTAGTGGTACTACAGACGTGGAGCGGGATATTTCTCCGTGCGCATTCGAGAAAATTATTATCGTCTACTTGCGGAAGGATGTTCTGTCATTTCAGCTCAATAGCTGTATTTTTTATGGGGTCGAGGCTATGCGCAGATTGCTATGATGTTCAGACGTTGTTATCGCACAGTGTTGGTATAATAGTTAGGTGTTTGTTTATGTGTCGAGGCAGTGAATGACTTGAAATGAGGATTTCTCAGCACATGATTTATAGGTTCAGGGTTTGTTTCCAGCAAAGAAATGGCAATCGAACTATGAATGTTCAGGTTTGGGTTGATGGAGTAACGAGACTTGGTATTTTTGAGCGTGGTGGAATTTTTATCTGTGGTGTGGTGTCGTTGTCCTTGTTTGAATGCATTAAGTTCGTCGGTGGTATGGTCTTCTTCAATTTGCCTTTGGGCGAGGTATTGCGAACAGAAACTGGGGAAGCGGTGGTCAGAGATAGCGGTGTGCAGCGGTTCAGAATCGAATCGGTATTTTTAATGTTGATGGCTCGAGAAAGATGATCTTCTATGAGGTTTAGAGTTGGTAGCAATTCACTGGTTCCTGTGCTACAAGTATGGATTTGATTTGAGGCAACATTTGGGCAGCGAAGAATGAGGAAGGACATGGCAGGAGGTATCTCGTGGTGGTTGAATTACTAGCAGGTCAAGTATGAAAAGCAGAGGTCGAGCAGTTACTTGAAAATGATGGTTTAGCCGAAGTGGGAGTGACAGAGTACGTATGGATTCTGTGGTACGATAGCCACATGACCTGAGAGAAGTTTAGAGTGATTTGGGATTCATGGTGGACAGTGACTAGGTCTACGGACTTAATTTGTAATGTTGGCTACTATACTGAGAAAGATTGGATATGATAGAAAGGAGTTTGCTTGATATGAAGGGGAATGCAACATGACTTCGGATTGGAATGTATTGTCTCACTTTTAGTTAATGTCAATGGGGAGTGAATGGACTTGTACAGCTGGTGAATAAGCACGGGCTTAGGAGGGTTTACTGATTTCGTAGTAATTGTGCCCAGTGCAGCATTGTTAGAAGATGTCGGCATGGAATTTTCACAGGTGGGTTATCTCGTGTGAGCAGGTTAGCGGTTGCTTGGTGTTGATGAAGCTTCTACAAAGAATTCTACTGGCTATCCGGTAAGAGGTCGAATATGTGAATATGGCTAGTGATTCAGAATGTTCATGAAATGTTTAACAAAAAGATTTCGAGAAATTTGACGGGTTGATTGTGCGAGATCATGGTAATTGGGAAGGAGGAATCTTGGTGGGTTCCCTAGTTATAAAATTGTAGCTTCAAGCTAAGTGGGGGAGCCCCACCGTCTATGGTTGGATCACGTGGTTGTCTGCTTGTGCGATCTCTGGTCATCGGTGTATTGGTAGGTTATTATGACTAAGGAAAGAAAAACATTAGTGGTAATTTGAGAAAAGGATTTGAGGAGTGTGTGCTATACTTGGACTTATCGATTCATGTTCAGGTTTTGGGAATCAGAGTTTCTACTTCTGGTGGGTGTAATGTACAAGGGAAGATAGTTCAGTCGGGTGCTTCTTTGATAGGGAGTTCCCGCGCTAACAGCGCACTAGAGTTTGGCTTATATTCGGGACCAAGTTAGAGTGGGTGACTCTCAACAGTGATCCTAGTGGGTTTAAGAATTTAAGTGCAGTGCCTAAGGACTTGGAGTGTTCTATATTATCATTGGGTATGTAGTGCAGTATTAGAGGAAAGGAGGAAATAGCTTCTGTTGCGCTGAAGGTCTTGCAGAATGGGTGCACCAGTTGGAGATGCTATTGTGCGCATAAGAAAGTATGAGATGATTCATGGATATTGAGATGATGTGTTCTCGTGATGCGGGTCACTCAGGACGAGTGCGTATTTGGTATGTTACATTTGAATGGAGCTATTATTATTTCTAAGTCATGTTGAGAATAAATTAGAAGAAGTTGGGTCGGTTAGAAATGGTTGAATCAGTATAATTGTGGCAACGATCAGTTTCTTTAGCGTGAAGTTATACATGTAGTTTGTGGTTGGACACATGGGCTTGAGCACCACCACAACTTGGTTGATTTGGGAGGTATTTGATTCGAATGGCTTTATTGTGTAAAGGGATTCCATAAGAGTTATGGCGGTTTAGATCACGACTCGAGTCTTGTATTTTCTACGGTTTGAGAATTTAGTTGCATGTTGCGTTGGTTCTTCTGAAATGAGCTGAGCGAAAAGTTTTCTAGCCAAGGAAGTGTTTATTTTACTAGTAGTTCAGGAGTTATGATGAGTTCTAGTAATCTCGTATAGCGGCATGATAGGTGCAGTGAGCGACATAGGGATTAGAAGTTCAGAATCAAGGTTGTGGTTCAGTGCTTACAAGATTGTCACTGGCTCGGATAAGCAGGGGTAAAATTCAAATGTTCAGAGTAAGCTCGCATTTTCTTTAGTGTCACCTGAGAATGGTGTTCTGTGGAAGAGGCTTTGTGTATTGACTTACGAATTTTTGATTTGTTTTACAGAATTTGAATAGTTTATGGTATGGATGTGCGGACCATGCTACCTGAGAGGAAGGTCGTGGGAGCGTACTCCACGGGGGAGGTTATGGTAATATCGCAAATGTGAGAGTTGATGCCTGTGGGGCGTTCTATTCCTTGGGTTGTGGACCGTGTAAGTTGTTCCGAATTTGACAGTTGTTCTTATGTGTCATGAATAGGTCATTGTGGGTCCTTGAAAGGTTATTTGCCCAGCATGGTATGATCAGAATCGGCTTGAGGTACGTTGATGGGTCTAAATGTGGATGTGTGCTCTACACCAGGCCGGGTAGGTTCATTTAGCATAGCGTTTCTTATGGAGGAGTCTTAGGACATTGGATGTTATTTTCGTCGTCAGTTATTTCATGTAATACTCTATTGTGCCATGTGGGTTGTGAGACAACTTGATTATTCGCACATATGTTGAGGTCCCGCGCAACTGTAGTATTATGTGAGCAAGATGGCTCTCGAGATGCAGGTCACATATCACACCTTAGTTGTGCTTGAGTTTCGTAGCATATGGCGCTATCCGTCTCCCCAGGATTTGTATTATGCACTCGGCATGCTTGTGATTGATATTTAGACATTTCGTGAGTATAAGCGTTATAGCTTGATGTGTGTTTTCTTTAGATTGTTATGTGCGGGTTAGGTGGCATGCCGCCACATGTATATTGTTTGGATCGGGTGGCACGCTGCTACGGGTATGTTATGTGAATCGGGTTGCAAGCCACAACAATGAGATATTAAGCAAGATTCTTTATATTTATTTTGGGTGTCATGTTTCTTACCTCTAAGAAAGGCCCATAGTATTTGATGGCCATTTTATTCATTACGCGGGCTAGATAGTTCTTTTCCAGAGTTCGTTCTTCCTTATGTGTCATATTCTAGTTGTAGCTTGTGGGCGCATTGATGGCGTCATATGAAATCTTAGATAGTGTTTGCGGTGGCTTATTGCCGGAGCTGCTTGTAATGGGTGAGACGAGATTATTGGACCTGGGATCAGTGCGATCGAATTTATATAAGTCATGTTAAAGGGCACATATCGTTATTTAGTTCAGAATGAGGTAATGGTTCTTGTCAGGAGGAGAGACTCAATGATTTGTTGATACGGTAGGTGGTTATGAATTTCTACACATATCTTCCGTCGTGGCAATATTACAAGAGTTGGAACAGGAATTGTATGCGTCATCGGGTGTGTTGTGGGCATCAGATTCGTGGAATTGCAGTTATTGTTGTCATAGGATGTAATTCTGGTCATTTGATTTATGAGGTACAGGGTGTGAATTCAGCAAAAGGTATGCAATCATGTTTTGATACAGTGTGTAGTGATCGATACGGTGTTCATATGTGAGAATCAGGTATTGTAGAGAAATTCGGAGGTTGGAATTTGGTTCTAAGGCTTATTGACTAAATAAAAAGAAAGAATCTTCGGTTGGGCTCAAGCTAATATTCTCAAGTGGGTTGTGGCAGCACGGGTAGGTGCACGATGTATTAAACAGTTATTTTGGACAACTACGGAGCAGTTCTTAGCACATTCGAGATCGAACGTATGTTTAAGTGTGGGAGAATGTAACGACCCAATCGGTCATTTTGAGCTTTAGCACGTCGTTCGGCGATTTAAGGCCTTGGGTAGCTTCACTTTAGGTATTATGACTTGTACGTAAGGTCGGAATTGAATTTCGGGAAGTTCGGAATCGATTTGGAAAGAAAATTCTTATTTCGGAAGCTTAAAGTTGGAAGAGTTGACTAAGGTTTGACTTTTGAGTAAACGACCTCGGAATCGGGATTTGAAAGATCCAATAGGTTTGTATGATGATTTCGGACTTGGGCGTATGTCCGGATCGGGTTTTGGGTGACTCGGGAGCATTTTGGTGCTTATTATGGAAAGTTAGCATTTTTGGAAGAATTTCATAAATTTGGGTTGAAGTGTATTTTGATGTTATCGATGTCTGTTAGGAATTCGAGCCTGGGAATAGCTCCGTATGGTGATTCTGGACTTAGGGGTGCGTCCGGATGTGGATTTGGAGGTCTGTAGATTATTTCGGGGTCATTTGACGAAAATTGGAATTTGGAGGTTTTGGGAAAGTTTGACCGGGAATGGACTTTTTCATATCTGGTTCAAATTCCGATTCCGAAAGTTGGAGTAGGTTCGTAATGTCAAATGTAACTTGTGTGTAAAATATGAGGTCAATCAGGCGTGATTTGATAGGTTCCGACATCGGATATGGAAGTTAGAAGTTCAATAGTTCATTAGTCTTGAATCGATGTGCAATTCGTAGTTTTGATATTATTTGGTATGATTTGAAGCCTTGAGCATGTCCGTGTTATGTTTTTGAACTGTTTGATGTGATTGGACGGGGTCCTAGGAGGGCTCGGGTGTATTTCGGGATGGTTTCAGGCCAAGTGTGGATGATTTGCTGGTGTTGGTTTTGTCCTTCGCGAATGCGGAGGGTGAGACGCGTTCGCGAAGAAGGAATTTGGTCTAGGGCCTTTTTGTTCTTTGCATTCGCGATATAAGGGTCACATTCGCGAAATGTTGGGTAGTAGTGCTTCGCGTTCGCGAGCCCTATTCGCGTTCGCGTAAAGTATATGGGGAGCTGAAGCAGGTTGTGCTTCGTGAACGCAAGGGGCTTGCCGCGTTCGCTAAGAAGAAACTTTGGTCTTGATTTTGCTAGCTTAGCTAACGCGAGGGCAGTGTCGCGTTCGCGAAGAAGGTCAGACTGGGCAGTGTCTTTTAAAGACGGGGATTTGACCATTTTTATCTCATTTCCTCCATGGAAGCCGACATAGGAGCGATTTCGGAGCACCATTTTCATCGTCAATCATGACATAAGAGATTTCTACTAGTTGTGAGTTAAATACAAGGTTTATATATGGATTTAGACATTAGAATTTGTAGAAATTTGGGATTGGTATTTTTGAATTTTGACCACGAAATTGGACATAGAATTGGGAATAAATCATATATTTGAGTTCGTAGTGTTATGGGTAATGATTATCTTCAAAAAGTTTAAGAATCCGGGCACGTGGGCCCGAGGGTGACTTTATCAATTTTCCGAACGGAGTTGAAAATTGTTATAAATTGATATATTATGAGTATTAGAGTATATGTTCATGATATTTTACATTTATTTACTAGTTTTGGAGCGACGGGCACCAGTTTGAGTTGTTAGAAAAGCTTTGGAACCGGTTATGGAACTTCGGAGCGAGGTAAGTCTCTTTTCTAACCTTGTAAAAGGGAATTAACCCCATAGGTTAATTGATTTAATATGTGCTTCTATTTGTGGGGGCTGCATATGCATGAGGTGACGAGAGTCCATACGTAGCTACTAATTATGCATATGTCCGGGTAGTCTAGGGCCCAAATCATATTATACTTGTGATGTTTGCACCTTACTTGTTAATTTAATTGCTTAAATCATATTGGAACTTGATAAAGGAATTGTAAAAGTTTAAACTTTAGTTACTTGAGTTTTGGACGTGTCACTTGACCGTTAATGAGAATCAATGTTTCTTTGAATATAAGCCTCTTAATAATCTTGAATCGGTTGTTACTGGGTACACGTTGTCTTACATACTCATGCTACACCTGCTGTACATTTTGTGCAGGTACATATATGTCTACTGGTCTTGTGGGCACAGAGGCGCGACTATTACAGGGACTTAGATGAGCTGCATCCCATGTTATGAGTCCGCCGCACATAGAGTCTCCATCAGAGTTATTTATATTCTCATGTCTAATTTGTATTCGAGACAGATGTTGTATTTTATTATATTTTCTAGTTAATGCTTATGCACTTGTGACACCCGATTTTGGGGATTCCTGCTGGATGTTTAGTATGGTAGTTCATGTAATTATCATTGTTTCACCTTATAAATTCTATTTCATACTATTTAATCAATGAAAATTATGATTTCAAACAAAGTAAAAATGAGTAATTAAGTTGATTAATCATCGTTGGCTTGCCTGACGGCGATGTTAGGTGTCATCACGACCTATATTGGATTTTGGGTCGTGACAAGGGTAGCGTACCAGGAATACAGAAGTTTCACCGGCTTTGTAACTTGTCCGATTCTCATTCTAAAATTAGGTGTATGACTCTAACAGAAAAGAAGCTACGCGAAGCTCACGCTTCCCAGAAAATTTAGAAGACTTAGAGAGAAGAAGGGTGTCGTAATAGTGTTATATGCAGTTCACGGCAATATCAAAACGGTAAATGAGGCAATTAGCACATTAGGCCCAAACATGTAATATCAGACAATCACAAGAAAGCCAAGCATAACAGTTATCCTAAGCTCGAATTCTGAACCCTGAACCAGAGATTCTGGGTACTTATTCCCCTGCGGAATCACCAGAGCTATCACACCTCCTTTTTCCGAAAAGTATGGGAGTTTTTCCAATTAAAGTGACATTATTCGAAATGGATTATTTATTTAATTCAGAGTTGCCATTTGAAAAAATTATTATGGTGTCCCACGTCACCGGTTTATTTTATAATCCCAAATCGAGAAAATTGACTCTATTTATGGTCCGCGAACACAAAAGACCGGATGAGGAATTCTGTTAACCCGAAAGAAGGTGTGAGGCACTCCCGAGTTCTATGATTTTAGCACAGTCTCTTAACAATTAATACTTGGCCTAATTATCTGATTTATTACCTATTTTAAATCTATTGTGCATTTTAACTTTGACCGCTTTTAATTATGTATTTAAACCGCATTTTAGTATTTATGAAATTATTTCTTGAACAAGTTACGATGCCATACACTTGTCGTTTGGATACACATTATAAATCACGCCACGTGAAACGTACTCGCGATTCACAACATGTTTATTATTATTATTATCTGAAGTTGCGGTCAAGTCGCATGCAACACGCACTTGAATTGGAATTTACGTATCGTGACCATGCCACGGGAACGTACCCATAGTCACGATGAGTTATTATAACCACACCTAAAGAAAACTACGAGTGTTCATAAGTTATTTTCCTATATTAACTTGAGATTCTTATAAGGACACATGAGTTATGAATAAATAATTATTAGGGAGTAAATAGGCTAGCTAACATGATCTATTACTTGGCTCAAATTCCTTATGTTTCAAGATCCACCTTCGGGCCCATTCTTCAATTTTGACTAAACAACCAATGACCCAATAAAATAAAAGCCCAAAACCTATTATCATTCTGGCAGACCAAACTCACATCGCCTGCTCAATTTCAGATGGTCCAATACCTCACTTCTCAGTTAATGGGTCATTATCAAAAAGCATCTCAAAACTTAATTTACATAACATCTCAAAATTTAATACCATCACCAAATAACTAATTATTTATCTCAAACATAAACAAACAAGCTTAAAGCATTTAGACAAATTTGTTTCATGCCTTTTAATCACGTAATCAAACTGGAGACATCGAAATGGGAAAGAAATTACCAAGATGGGAATCAAGCTATCAAAATAGTGAAAGATAAAATGTAAAATACAAAGCAAGAAATAGACATTTATTGCTGAAATGTTTCGACGGGTATAGTAAAAGAGAAAAATAAAAACAATAATCCTCGAGCGGGCTATAGAACAAACACTCAAACTGGAATTAGTGTAACGATCCGGCCGATCATTTCGAGTATTACAGCCTCGTTCCCCCATTTACTGCTAACTTTATGCTTTACAGTTATTGTATGACTTGTCGGGGTAATTGGTTCGGGCCCGGAAGGATTTCAGAGTGAAATGAGACACTTAGTCTCATAATTGAAAACTTAAGTTGAAAAAAGTTGACCGGATGTCTACTTATATGTAAACGACCTCGGATTTGAATTCTGATAATTTCAATAGCTCTATATGATAATTTTGGACTTAGAAGCGTGTCCGGAAAATTATTTGGAGGTCTGTAGTGGAATTAGGCTTGAAATGACGAAAGTTAAATTTTTGAAAAGTTTGACCGGGGGTTGACTTTTTGATATCGAGGTTGGAATCAGATTCTGGAAATTGGAATAGCTCTGTTATGTCATTTAGGACTTGTGTGCAAAATTTGAAGTCATTCCAGACTGATTTTCTATGTTTCGACACGAGTTATTGAATTTGAAAGTTCAAAGTTCACAGATTTTGATTTGAGGTGTGATTCATTGTTTTGATGTTATTATGTGTGTTATGAGGCCTCGAGTAGGTCTGTACTGTATTATAGAACTTGTTGGCATATTCGGACGGGGTCCCGAGGGACTCGGGTGAGTTTCGAATGGGGTTCGGATCATTTCATTACATTTTTGGATTTTGTTAAGCTGCTGGTTCTGGTGTGATCGCACCTGCGTCTGGTTTTACGCAGGTGCGATGACCGCAGAAGCGACAAAGGTGTCGCAGATACGAGATGTACGCAGGTGCGATGACCGCAGAAGCGACAAAGGCATCGCAGATGCGAGATGAGAGCTGGATGAGGAGGCCCGCAAAAGCGGAGAAAAGGGTGCAGGTGCGTCGAGTTGAAGCGCATGTGCGTCGAGTGGAAGTGCAGGTGCGAGTGTGTTCGTAGATGCGGAGTTTAATAGTGCATGTGCGGGGTTGTTGGGCAAGGCCATTTTTTACATATCCGATGTTTTTTCCGCAAAATCAGTGGTCATAGATGCGACGAATTGTCCGCAAATACGGAATCATTGGGCAAAAGCTATATTATCGAGGGTTTTGGTTCTTTCTTCATTTTGGGAGCTATGGAGCTCGGATTGAGGCGATTCTTGAAGAAATTTTTATTTTGTGGACTGGGGTAAGTGTCCTCTACTCATTTTTTATTTTATATCACGAATCTACCTTCGTTTTTGATAATTAGATTGTGAATTTTAAAGAAGAAATTGAGGATTTTGGCCTAAAGTTTCATAATATGAATTTCTGAGTTTTGAACATCGAATTGGAGTCGGATTTGAGTGAAACTAGTATGGTTGGACTCGTAATTGAATGGGTTTTCGGATTTTATGAGTTTTATTAGGTTCCAAGGTACGGGCCCAGGTATGATTTTTGGCCGGTTTTCGGTTTTGATTAAGGATTCGATCTTTATCATTTGGAATTGTTTCTTTGGGCTTTATTTGATGTATTTGAATTGCTTTTGGCTAGTTTTGAGCCGTTCGGAGGTCGCTACGTGCATGATGGCATCTTTGGAGAACCGGTTGGCTTGCTCGGCATTGGTATTGGCTTGTTCGAGGTAAGTAACTCTTCTAATCTTGGAGCTGAGGGTATGAAACCCTGAAATATGTGTTATGTGATTAGTGTTGAGGTGACGCATATGCTAGGTGACGGGTGTGTAGGCGTGCACCATGTGAATTGAGACTATGTTATTTCTATGGCACTGTATAGTGGCCCTACTTTATTGATATCTGTGTTTTCACCATCCGATAAAGTAGTTAAGCTGTCAATCATGCTAGATATCATGTTTAGGCATTATGTCGATATTGTTTGGACCCATAGTGGTCATTTCTTACTGTCATCTCACTGATTTCATTGATATTTCATACTCAGTCATATCCACGCATTCATACCATATCTCAGTCTCTGTTGTTATTTATTGATGCATCATATCATTATTTTCGGGCTAGTATCATGATATTGTGAGCCCGTGGGAGAGAGACTGGAGAGATTGATGACTGAGTGAGCTTGAGTGCCTGTTATGAGTGACATTTATGGGATTAGGTTGCACGCCGCAACAAGCCTTAGGGTTGTATAT
>AWOL01S0046719.1:5905-40169 GCA_000715115.1 Nicotiana otophora | reverse complement strand
GGGGGGGGGGGGGGGGGTGCACATTCGGGATTTAGACCTCAGTTTGGGGTCCGATTCCGAAACTAATTATATAATCGGGCTTGGAGGTGAACGGGTAAATGGATTTTGGTCCGAACCTCGGGTTTTTGACCAAGTGGGCCCGGGGTTGATTTTTTACTTTTTGGGGGAAAGATTGGGGAATCTAAATTTATACAATGTAATTGATTTCTTTAGCGATATTTGATATTATTGAGTCGTTTGTGGATAGATACGAGTGGTTTGGAGGTGGATTCTAGAGGAAAAGCGGTAATTGAGCATTGAGTGGCATTTGGAGCGAGGTAAGTGTTGTGTCTAACCTTGACTTGAGAAAATGGGACTTGTTTGTCTATTTGCTACATGTTTAAATATTGGAGAACAACACATATGTGAGGTGATGAGTATTTATGCGTTGTAGTCGGGTTAAAGCATGTGGGTGGGGCTTGGTTTCTTGCAATTATAGCTTCCTTTGTTCATGTTATCCATGTTTAGACTAGTATTGTTAAATTGATCGTTCTTATCATGTTTGGACCTTCTGGTGATAATTGGGTATTGATTCTGAAGTTGAGGTTGATATTGTGGAACCAAATGTTGAAGTTGAAGTAAGGCTTATACTTGTTATTCTATCTCACTATTGTTAATTGTTCATTGCATTATGGAAAGGGAGAGTGTTAATGCACGAAGGGTGATGTCGTGCCATATTGTGAGTGTTAATACACGAAGGGTGATGCCGTGCCATATTGTGAGTGTTAATGCATGAAGGGTGATGTCGTGCCACATTATGAGTGTTAATGTACTAAGGGTGATGCCGTTCCAAGTTACCATTCTGCTGCAGTTCTTTATCTCGTATTTCCCTCAGCATGTTTCCCCTCCCAATAGTACATGTTTAGCTGTTACTGTTGTTTTATTGTACCTATACTGTTATCTGTACAGGTTTATTTATGTGGGTGTCTTATCATAGCCTCGTCACTACTTCCTCGAGGTTAGGCTCGACACTTACCAGTACATGGGGTCGGTTATACTGATACTGTATTCTGCACTTCTTGTGCAGATTTTGGTACCGGTCCTTGCTGATCGTGAGGCTTAGCAGCTTGGATTTATTGTCAGGAGACCCATGGTAGATCTGCTGGCGTCTGCCGACCCTGGAGTCTCTTCCTAGTTTTATCATTTACAATTTCCTTACTCCAAAACAATGTATTTTTCCTTTTCAAACTCTATTTGTAGTAAAACATAGTAGCTCGTGAGTTGTGACTCCAAATCTGGGTAGTAGTAATTAATGAAGTTTTTATATTATTCTGCACTCACTATATTTCGTTTTAGCTTATTTATTTTTATTTACTGAATTGAATAAGAATAGGCTTAATAATTCTCTAACATTTGCCTAGCAAGTGGAATGTTAGGCGCCATCACGGTCCCACCGTGGTATTAGAGTACTAGGTTGCCTAGGTCTCACAATTCACAAGCAGGCTTAGTAGAGTCTGGAGGATCGGTACGGAGTCGTCTGTACTTGTCTTCCAGAGGCTATGAAGTTTAGGAATAAATTTCACTTATATTCTTCTCTGTCGTGCGATTTTGTTCTCACAATGCTAATTGAACTCTTCTACTCTTATTCTCTCGCAGATGGCAAGAAAACATACCGCATCTTCAGTCGAGCAGCAGCCAGAGCCTCCAGTGGCAGCTCCTACGAGGGGCAGAGGTCGAGGCCGAGGTCGTGCCAGAGCTCGAGGCAGGGGCAGAGCTCAGCCTAGAGCTCGAGCAACAGCACTAGCGGTGGAGCCTCAGGTAGAGTTTGATGAGGAGGTTCCAGCCCAGGCTGTGCCTGTCGGACCAGCTCAGGTCCCGGAGGGGTTCGTTGCCGCGCCAGTGCTTCAGGACGCTTTGGTCCATTTGGTGGGCCTTATGGAGAGTGCGGCCCAGACTGGCACATTTCCCATGGCACCAGCCGTCTCTCAGGCTGGAGGAGGAGCCTAGACTCCTATTACTGACACTCCGGAGCAGATGGCTCCCCAGTATCAGACTCCAGCCGCTCATCCAGCCGGAGTAGTTCAGCCGGTTGTTGCGGCACAGACCGGTGAAGGGTCAGCTATGTCTTCTGAGGCTTTGTGGAGATTGGACAGGTTTACCAAGCTCTTTCCAGTTCACTATAGTGGTGCTCCTTTAGAGCATCCTGTAACGACCCGGCCAGTCGTTCCGGGAGTTATAGCCCTGTTTCCCCATTTCTGCTTCTTTATGTGTTGTTCAGCTGTGTTTAGTTGCATCGAGTTGGTAGGTTTGGGTCCGGAGTAGTTTTGAAGTGAAATAAACAATTAGTCCCTTAGTTAGAAAGCTAAGTTAGAAAAGTCAACCAGAAGTTGACTTATGAATAAACGAACTCATTGGGTTATTTTAGACTTAGGAGTGTGTCTGGAATGTAATTTGGAGGTCTGTGGTAGAATTCGGCTTGAATTGACGAAAGCTGGAAGTTTAGAAGTTCTTAGACTTAAATCCGAGGTTGATTTGGTATTTTGGTGTTATTTGGGTGTTCCGAAGTTTTGACTAAGTTAGGGTAGTGATATATGACTTGTTGGAATTATTGGTTGAGGTCCTGAGGGCCTCGGGTGAGTTTCAGATAGTTTTGGGTTGTGTTGTGCTCGTTTTTCTTATGTTTCGACGCCGTTTCTTCAAGCATAAAGGATATCATATTGAACAAATGATCTCCGATTTCTTTTTTTGATTGAAGCATTGGATCCGTATCGTAATTACGGACCCGTAGCAAAAAGAATCATCGCATTTGGACATCGTATGAGGATTTTATGGTTATTTTACTAAGAATTAGGTTGCAGATTTTCAGATTAATTACGAAGTTTGCCACTGAATTCGTATTTACAAATCTGCACTATTTGCAAATATTAAAATGTACATATAGCCTTCATTATAAGGTCAAATGGAGTGATTCAAAAGCCTAACTTGACTAGAATTTCACAGGAAATGCATTGGAGGCATAAAAAGTGAGTTTCGAGATCGTTTGGCATGAGAAACGAGGCAGAATAGCTGGCAGAAAAATATATAAAATGAGGGTTTGTTCATTCGGTCATATTGTGAGTTGGAGAGCTCGGATTTGGGCGATTTTGGGGGCGATATTTTATCACAAGGATTGGGGTAAGTGTTCTCTACTCAGTTTTGGTTATATTTCATGAATCCATTCATTTTTGGGATTTGATTGATGATTTCAAAGTGAAATTGAGGGAGTTAGGGTTTGAGTTTTAGAGAGTTTAAGTGAGGATTTGAGGGACCAAACGGAGTCCAATTTTGATGAATGTTATATGGTTTGACTCGGGAGAGAATGAGGTTTATTATTCTGCTATTTTTGACTGATTTCGAGACGTGGGTTCGGGGGCCGGGTTCTGGCCGATTTCGGATTTTTGGCATATTTATGTAGTTTTTATTATGGAATTCAATTCTTTAGACTATGTTGATAGTAGTATTCTAATTTTTGGTTAGATTTGGAACCTTTGGAGACCGAGTCGAGAGACGAGGGCATCCGGACAAGGATTTTACGCTGTTAAGGTAAGTAACAGTTTTAACTCTAGCTTTGAGGGTATAAACCCGTGGAATTTGATATCGTGTGACTGTTTGGAGGTGATACCAATGCTAGGTGATGGGCGTGTGGGTGTATACCTCAAGGGATTGAGACTTGGTCCGTCCCGTGAGGCCACATGGCCATCATCTGTGTTTACGCAGTTACTTGTTGTTTAACTTGTCTGCCTTCATATTAGAGATCATGCTTAGGCTTTATTCATGCTCACATTATTTGTACTCAGTCATAGAAATTATTGTACATGTTTACCTCAGTCTCTATTATTTGCTAATATGCTGTGATACTTGATGTGGGTTGTATTCCCTTATTTGTTGATGATGGTGAGGCTAGTGAGGTACATGATTGAGTGAGGTCGAGGGCCTGGTTGTGAGGATATTAGTACCATAGTGCGTGAGTTGTCCGCGTAGCACGTGAGTTGACCGTGTGGGTCCAGGTATTGATACCATAGCGCATGAGTTGTCCACGTAGCACGTGAGTTGACCGTGCAGATCCAGGTGTTGATATGATGGCACGTGAGTTGTCCGTGCTTAGCGCTTGGGCTTTGGGAGCCCCTCCGGAGTCTGTACACACCCCTAGTGAGCGCAGAGTGTTTAGCGTTGAGTGCTAAGTGCGAGTGCTGAGTGATGGAGTGACATTGCTATGAGGTTGCATTTACTTTTGCTGTTGCTACATTTACTTGTTAATTTTCCTTGTAGTCTTACTGATTTATGAAATTACTTGTCTACTCCTGTTTGTACTTAATTGTGGAAATAATAATTGGATTATTCTGCTTAGCTCGTCACTACTGCTCAGTTCCTTAGTTATTTTTGTTACTACTGGGTCAGTTGTACTCATACTACACCCTGCACTTTATGTGCAGATCCAGGTGAGTTAGAAGGCGGCGATCGTTGAGTTCAGGCCGGCTATCTTTGGAGACTGCAAGGTAGCTGTTAGCATCTGCAGGACCTTGTTGCTCCTCTTGTCATTTCTTCTTTTGGACAGTTAGACAGCTTATATATCTTAGTTCATAGTTTTAGATGCTCATAACTTAGTGACACCCCGATGTTTGGGGCTCGTTTCCATATTTTCTATATTATATTTAGAGTTGATTTAGTTTATGAGAAATTCAAATATTGGTATTGTTTTATTAAATTCTTATAATCGATTTAGTAGTAAAAGTTTGGAAAATAGGCTTTCCTTATAACACGATAGGCGCCATCACGACCATGGTTAGATTTTGGGTCGTGACAAGTTAGTATCAGAGCCTAGGTTACATAGGTCTCACGAGTCATGAGCATGTTTAGTAGAGTCTTACGGATCGGTACGGAGACGTCTGTACTTATCTTCGAGAGGTTGCAGAACCCTTAGTAAATTTCACATTCTTAGATTCTTATCATGTGGTATTTATTCAACTTGAAGTGTAACTCTTTAAATTCCTTCCACGCATTCGTATGCGCACATGAGCGCTCAGTATCAGTTGTGCCTCGACGGCTTGTGATTCCCTGGATGAGCGAGATGTGATTTTTGTGTGTTGATATTGGGCCAGTCTGGAGGACTCTAGGCCGGGGTTTGACTATAGCTTAAGCACTGAGGTGTTGATTGTGTGAGCGCATGTTTGCGGTACTTTTGGGGATATTTAAGAGAGTATTCAGCGGCTTATGAGCCTTAGGGCGGTGTGGTTTTATGCTTGGGTCTCGTGTGGTGAGTCTGGGTTGAGGATTGTGGTGTTATGATGGGGCAAAGTATCAATTTGAAGGTAATTGTGAAGGAACTCAGATAGATAGGACATCTTGGTAGTAGGATGGATCAGTATGGTAATGGGTATGATTAGTTCTTTGGGAGTGTATGAGGTAATGAGTTCTACAGGTGTTTTGTGGCAATGTCCTTGGGTTTTTGGTGGTCTGCGTAGCTTGGTTGAGTTAGAAGGATTCAGTCCTGGCGGATTGGTTTTGTGCCATTGGGGTTCGAAAAGAGTTCTTGATGGTTTTGAGAACAACTCATAGCACGTTCGAGGACGAACGTTTGTTTAAGAGGGGGAGGATGTAACGACCCGGCCAGTCATTCCGAGAGTTATAGCCCTGTTTCCCCATTTTTGCTTATTTATGTGTTGTTCAGCTGTGTTGAGTTGCATCGAGTTGGTAGGTTTGGGTCCGGAGTAGTTTTGGAGTAAAATGAACACTTAGTCTCTTAGTTAGAAAGCCAAGTTAGAAAAGTCAACCGGAAGTTGACTTATGAATAAACGAACTCACTGAGTGATTTTAGACTTAGGAGTGTGTCCGGAATGTAATTTGGAGGTCTGTGGTAGAATTAGGCTTGAATTGGCGAAAGTTGGAAGTTTAGAAGTTCTTAGGCTTGAATCCGAGGTTGATTTGGTATTTTGGTGTTGTTTTGGGTATTTTGAAGGTTCGACTAAGTTCGGATAGTGACATATGACTTGTTGGAATTATTAGTTGAGGTCCCGAGGGCCTCGAGTGAGTTTCTGATAGGTTTGGGTTGTGTTGCGCTCATTTTTCTTATGTTTCGACACCGTTTCTTCAAGCATAAATGATATCATATTGAACCAATGGGCTCCGATTTCTTTTTTTGATTGAAGCATTAGATCCGTATTGTAATTATGGACCCGTAGAAAAAAGAATCGTCGCATTTGGATATCGTATGAGGATTTTATGGTCATTTTACTAAGAATTAGGTTGCCAGATTGTTCAGATTAATTATGAAATTTGCCACTGAATTCGTATTTAAAACTCTGCACTATTTGCAAATATTAAAACCTACATATCTTCTTCATTATAAGGTCAAATTGAGTAATTCAAAATCCTAACTTGACTAAAGTTTCACAAGGAATCCATTGGAGGTATAAAAAGCGAGTTTCGGGATCGTTTGTCATGAGAAACGAGGCAGAATAGCTGGCAGAAAAATATATAAAACGAGGGTTTGTTTATTCGGTCATATTTTGAATTGGGGAGCTCGAATTTGGGCGATTTTGGGGGCGATTTTCACCATAAGGATTGGGGTAAGTGTTCTCTACTCAGTTTTGGTTATATTTCATGAATCCATTCATTTTTGGGATTTGATTGATGATTTCTAAGTGAAATTGAGAGAGTTAGGGTTTGAGTTTTGGAGAGTTTAAGTGAGGATTTGAGGGACCAAACGGAGTCCGATTTTGATGAATTTTATGTGGTTAGACTCGGGAGAGGACGAGATTTATTATTCTTTCATTTTGACTGATTTCGAGATGTGGGCCCGGGGGGCGGGTTTTGGCCGATTTCGGATTTTTGGCATATTTATGTAGTTTTTATTGTGGAATTCGATTCTTTAGACTATGTTGATAGTAGTATTCTGATCTTTGGTTAGATTCAGAGCTTTTGAAGACCGAGTCCAGAGACGAGGGCATCCCAGAGTAGGATTTTACGTTGTTAAGGTAAGTAACAGTTTTAACTTCAGCTTTGAGGGTATAAACCCGGAGAATTTGATATCGTGTGACTGTTTGGAGGTGATACCAATGCTAGGTGACGGGCGTGTGGGCGTATACCTCGAGGTATTGAGACTTGGTCCGTCCCGTGAGGCCTCACGGCCATCATCTGTGTTTACGTAGTTACTTATTCTTGAACTTGTATGCCTTCATGTTAGAGATCATGCTTAGGCTTTATTCATGCTCACATTATTTGTACTCAGTCATAGAAATTATTGTACATGTTTACCTCGGTCTCTATTATCTGCTAATATGCTGTGATACTTGATGTGGGTTGTATTCCCTTATTTGTTGATGATGGTGAGGCTAGTGAGGTACATGATTGAGTGAAGCCGAGGGCCTGGTTGTGAGGATATTTGTACCATAGCGCGTGAGTTGTCCGCGTAGCACGTGAGTTGACCATACGGGTCCTGGTATTGATACCATAGCGCGTGAGTTGTCCGCGTAGCACGTGAGTTGACCGTGCGGATCCAGGTATTGATATGATGGCACGTGAGTTGTCCGTGCTTAGCACTTGGGCTTTGGGAGCCCCTCCGGCTTTAGTTCATAGTTTTAGATACTCATGACTTAGTGACACCCTGATGTTTGGGGCTCGTTTCCGTATTTTCTATATTATATTTAGAGTTGATTTAGTTTATAATAAATTCAAATGTTGGTATTATTTTATTAAATTCTTATAATCGATTTAGTAGTAATATTTTGGGAAATAGGCTTGCCTTGTAACACGATAGGCGCCATCACGACCATGGTTAGATTTTGGGTCATGACAGATCCCAGGAATATCTTGATTATTGTCATGAGGTGCTACGGAACATGGGTATAGTGGAGACCAATGGGGTCGATTTTTCTGCATTTTAGATGACTGGTTCCGCCAAGAAATGGTAGAGATATTATTTGTTGACCAGACCAGTGGGGTCGCCTGCTCTTACTTGGGACCAGTTCTCTCACCTCTTTCTAGAGAAGTTTCTCCCTATCACATTGAGAGAGGAGCACCGTCGTCAGTTCGAGCGTCTCCAGCAGGGCAATATGACTATTACCCAGTATGAGACCCATTTTGTGGAGTTGGCCCGTCATGCTCTTCTTTTGCTTCCTATCGAGAGAGAGAGAGAGAGAGAGGGTGAGGAGGTTTATTAACGGACTTACTCAGCCTATCAGATTGTAGATGGCTAAGGAGACTGGGAGTGAGATTTCTTTTTAGGCGGCTGCCAATGTCGCTAGGCGAGTCGAGATGGCTTTTGTTCAGGGAGGTCAGGGGTCTGACAAGAGACCACGTCATTCTGAGGGGTTCAGTAGTGCCTCATCTGAGGGCAAGGGTACTTTTGGTGGAGGCCATCCTCCCAGGCCGTTTCATTCAGCACTTCAGGTATCCCACGGTGCCTCAGGTGGTCGTGACCGTCATATTCCTTATTCCGACCAGCTAGCCTACAGTGCACCAGCAGCTCCTATTAGTGCACCTCCTTTCCAGAGTTTTTAGGGTGGTTACTCATTTCGACAGGGTCAGCAGTTACAATAGCCGAGGTCTTGTTATACTTGTGGTGATCCGAGGCACATTACTAGATTTTGCCCTCGGGCAGCTCACAGCATCAGGGTTCTCATGCCATGGTTCCGGCACCAGTTGCTGCACCGCCTGCTCTGCCATCCAGAGGCAGGGGTCAGCCAGCCAGAGGTAGAGGCCAGACTGTTAGAGGTGGAGGTCAGGCCGCTAGAGGTGGAGGCCAACCAACTAGGGCCCGTCCTAGAGATGTAGTTCGGAGTGGTGGGGCCCAGCCCCGATGTTATGCTTTTCCAGCCAGGCCTCAGGCTGAGTCATATAACGTTGTTATCACAGGTGCTGTTTCAATTTGCAGTAAAGATGCTTCAATTCTATTTGATCCGAGTTCTACTTATTCCTACGTGTCATCTTATTTTACTTTATATCTGGTTGTGCCTCGTGATTCTTTGAGTGCTCTTATATATGTGTCCACACTTGTGGGAGATGCTATTGTTGTAAACCGCGTTTATCGTTCATATGTAGTCACCATTGGGAGTATTGAGACTAGTGTAGATCTTCTACTCCTCGATATGGTTGATTTTGATGTCATTTTGGGTATGGATTGGCTGTCACCTTATCATGCTCTATTGGATTGTCACACCAAGATGGTGACCTTAGCCTTGCCAGGGTTGCCTCGATTAGAGTGGAGAAGGACTCTTGGCTATTCTACTAGCAGGGTTATCTCTTATATGAAGGCTCGGCGTATGGTCGAGAAGGGGTGTCTAGCTTATTTGGCTTATGTCCGCGATTCTAGTACGGAGGTTCCTTCCATGGATTTAGTACCCGTTGTTCATGAGTTTCCAGAGGTGTTTCATTCAGACCTGCTGGGGATGCCACCTAATAGGGATATTGATTTCTGTATTGATTTGACTCCGGGCACTCAGCCCATCTCTATTCCGATATACCGTATGGCCCCGCTAGAGTTAAAAGAATTGAAGGAACAGTTGCAAGATTTGCTTGATAAGGGCTTTATTAGACCTAGTGTCTTGTCCTGGGGTGCACCTGTGTTGTTTGTGAAGAAGAAGGATGGATCGATGAGGATGTGCATAGATTATCGGCAGTTGAACAAAGTCACCATCAAGAACAAGTATACATTACCGAGGATTGACGATTTATTTCATCAACTTCAGGGTGCCAAGGTATTTTTGAATATTGATTTGAGGTCTGGCTACCATCAGTTGAGGATATGGGCATCCAATGTCCCTAAGACAGCTTTTCGGACTCGTTACGAGCATTATGAGTTTTTTGTGATGTCCTTTGGGTTGACAAATGCCCTAGCGACATTTATGGATTTGATGAACCGAGTGTTCAAGTCTTATTTGGACTCCTTTTTGATCGTGTTTATTGATGATATCTTGATCTACTCCCGCAGTCGAGAGTAGCATAAGCAGCATCTCAGGAATGTACTTCAGACTCTGAGAGCCAGCCAGTTGTATGCTAAATTTTCAAAGTGCGAGTTTTGTTTGGATTCAGTCACTTTCTTGGGGCACGTTGTATCAGCAGAGGGCATTCAGGTAGATCCTAAGAAGATTGAGGTAATTCAGAACTGGCCTAGACCCACTTCAGCTACGGAGATCAGGAGTTTCTTGGGTTTGGCGGGCTATTACCGTCGATTTGTGGAGGGATTTTCATCTATAGCAGCCCCGTTGACCAGGTTTACCTAGAAGGGTGCCCCGTTCAGATGGTCAGACGAGTGTGAGGCGAGATTTTAAAAGCTCAAGACTGCTTTGACTACAGCGTCGGTGTTGGTGTTGCCCACAGGTTCAGGATCTTATACGGTATATTATGATGCGTCCTATGTTGGGCTCGGTGCAGTATTGATGCAGGAGGGCAGGGTGATTACGTATGCGTCGCGGCAGTTGAAGGTTCATGGGAATAATTACCTTGTCCATGACTTAGAGTTGGCATCCATTATTCATGTGCTGAAGATTTGGAGGCACTATCTTTATGGTGTGCCGTGTGAGGTTTTCACGGATCATCAGAGCCTTCAGTATTTGTTCAAGCAAAAGGATCTCAATTTGAGGCAGAGGAGGTGGTTGGAGCTATTGAAAGGCTATGATATCACTATTTTGTACCACCTCGGGAAGGCCAATGTGGTGGCTGACGCATTGAATAGAAAGGCAACAAGTATGGGCAGCCTTGCATTCATTCCAGTCAGTGAGAGGCCGCTTGCCTCGGATGTTAGGACTTTAGCCAACCAGTTTGTGAGGTTGGATATTTCATAGTCCAGCCATGTTCTAGCTTGTACAGTCGCTCAGTCTTCCTTGTTTGAGCATATTAGAGATGGGCAGTATGACGACCCTCATTTGTTAGTCCTTAGGGACACAGTGCGGCACGGTGGTGCCAAGCAGGTTACTGCCAGAGATGACGGAGTTTTAAGGATGCATGATCGTGTTTGTATGCCTAATATGGATGGACTTCGTGAGTTGATTCTTGAGGAGGCTCACAGTTCCCGGTATTCTATTCATCCGGGCACTACCAAGATGTATCAGGACTTGTGGAAGCATTATTGGTGGAGGAGGATGAATAAGGACATAGTTGCTTATGTAGCTCGGTGTCTAAATTGTCAGCAAGTAAAGTTTGAGCATCAGAGACCTGGTGGTTTGCTTCAGCATATAGAGATTCCTGAGTGAAAGTGGGAACGTATCACTATGGATTTCATTGTTGGACTCCCAAAGACTCAGAGGAAGTTCGATGCCGTTTGGGTCATTGTGGACAGGCTGACTAAGTCAGCGCATTTCATTCCTGTGGTAAATGCCTATCTTTCGGAGCGGTTGGCACAGATTTACATCCGCGAGATCATCCATCTTCACGGTGTGCCCGTGTCTATCATTTCTGATCTAGGTACGCAGTTCACCTCGCACTTCTAGAGGGCAGTACAACATGAGTTGGGCATGCGGGTTGAGTTGAGCACAGCGTTTCATTCTTACACGGATGGACAGTCTGAGCGCACTATTCAGATCTTGGAGGATATGTTCTGGGCATGTGTTATAGACTTCAGAGGATCGTGGGATCAGTTCTTGCTACTTGCAGGGTTCGCCTACAACAACAGCTACCAGTCGAGCATTCAGATGGCTCCCTATGAGGCATTATATGGTAGGCAGTGCCGGTCGCCAGTTGGGTGGTTCGCACCGGGGGAGGCTCAGTTGTTGGGTACAGATCTAGTGCAGGATGCCTTGGATAAGGTCAAGATTATTCAAGATTGACTTCGCACAGCTCAGTCCAGGAAGAAGAGTTATGCCGACCGTAGAGTTCGTGATGTTGCATTCATGGTCGGAGAGAGAGTGTTGCTTCGGGTATCACCCATGAAGGGTGTAATGAGGTTCGGAAAGAAGAGCAAGTTGAGCCCTAGGTATATCGGGCCCTTTGAGATTCTGGAGAGAGTGGGCGAGGTGGCTTACAGACTCGCATTGCCACCTAGTTTAGCAGTTGTTCATCCGGTATTTCATGTGTCTATGCTCCAGAAGTATCACAGCGATCCGTCCCATGTGTTAGATTTTAGCTTTGTCCAGTTGGACAAGGATTTGACTTATGAGGAGGAGTCGGTGGCTATTCTAGCCCAGCAGGTTCGATAGCTGAGGTCTAAGAGTTATCCTTCAATTCGAGTGTAGTGGAGAGGTCAGCCCGTTGAGGCAGCTACTTGGGAGTCCGAGTCAGATATGCGGAGTAGATATCCATATCTTTTCACTAGCCCAGGTACTTTTCTATGTCCGTTCGAGGATGAATGGTTGTTTTAGATGTGGAGAATGTGATGACCCGATAGGCTATCTTATGTTTTAAAACCTAATTTTGTGATCCGAAGCCTTACAAATCTCATTTTCACCCTCCTCGAGTTGCGTGCGCAGTCCGGGCGTGTTTTCGAAAAGCTTTTATGTTAAAGACTATAAAAAATATGATATTTTACTTTGAAAATTATTTGAGTTGACTTTGGTTAACGTTTTGAGTAAACGGACCCGGATCCATTTTTGACGGTCCCGGTGGGTCCGTATCGTAATTTAGAACCTGGGCGTATACCCGGAATCGAATTCTGAGGTCCCTAACTCGAGCTATGGAATTGTGATAAAAAATTAAAAGTTTGAAAGTTTGATGATTTTAAGAATTTACTGATGTCTTGTTGATATCGGGTCCGTATTTTGGTTCCGGAGACCGGTACAGGTCCACTATAATATTTATGACTTCTCTGTCGAATTTGGTGAGAAACGGAATTGATTTGAAGTGATTCGGACGCTCGGTTTTGAAAATAGAAGTTTTAAAGTTTTCTTGAAAATTCCATTTGATTTGGTGTCTGATTCGTAGTTGTAAGCATTATTTTGGTGTTTTGGTCGTGCGAGCGAGTTCATATGATGTTTTAGGACTTGTGGGCATGTTTGGTTCGGAGCCCCGAGGGCTCGGGTGAGTTTTTGGATAGGCTACGGGGTGATTTGGACTTAGAAAACTATGATGTTATGCCTCAGCTGATATCTGGTGTGTTCTTCTTCACGCTCGCGAAGGTACTCTCACGAACGCGAAGAGTGAACTCGGCTAGGGAAGATTTTCTTCATCGCGAACGCGGTAGATGGGTCGCGAACGCGAAGCAATGGGGGCCTTACCCTTCGTGAACGCGACTAGCTACTCGCGAACGCGAAGCTTGGGGGACCTGGGGGAGGGGGCACTCGTTCTTCTACGCGAACGCGAGCACTGGCTCGCGAACGCAGAAACCAGGGGGAACAGCCTTCGCGAACGCGAAGAGGAACTTGCGAACTCCAAAGCCATTTGGGCTGCTGCACATCGCGAAAGCGGCAGGCCCTTCGCGAACGCGAAGAAGGCCTGACGCCCAGACCTTAAAACAGAACCAAAACGGGATTTTATCCATTTTTCATAAACTCTCTATTAGAGCTCGGCCTAGGTGTGATTTTGAAAAGAAAACTCAACATCAATTCATAGGTTTGTACTCTTTAACTCATTTTCTTCCATTTCTATCATCGCCCATTAAATTCCTAGCCCAAATCTTTGTTCTTTCATGGTAGAAAACTAGGGATTTAGGAAGAATTGGGAGTTTTTGCAAATTCGGGATTTTGACCTCAATTTGGGGTCAGATTCCGAAGTTAATTATACAATCGGGCTGGGGGGTGAAAGGGTAAATGGATTTTGGTCTGAACCTCAGGTTTTGACCAAGCGGGCACATGGTCGATTTTTGACTTTTTGGGGAAAAGTTTGGGGAATCTAAATTTATGCAATGTAATTGATTTCTTTAGCAATATTTGATATTATTGAGTCGTTTGTGGATAGATATGAGTGGTTTGGAGGTGGATTCTAGAGGAAAAGCGGTAATTGAGCATTGAGTGGCCTTTGGAGCGAGGTAAGTATTGTGTCTAACCTTGACTTGAGGGAATAGGACATGTTTGTCTATTTTCTACATGTTTAAATGTTGGGGAACAACGCATATGTGAGGTGACGAGTACTTATGAGAAGTAGTCGAGTTAAAGCATGTGGGTGGGGCTTGGTTTCTTGCAATTATAGCTTTCTTTGTTCATGTTATCCAATGTCAGATTAGTATTGTTAAATTGATCGTTCTTATCATGTTCATGGACCTTCTGGTGATAATTGAGAATTGATTCCGAAGTTGAGGTTGATATTGTGGAACCAAATATTGAAGTTGAAGTTAGGCTTGTACTTGTTATTCTATCTCCCTGTTGTTAGTTGTTCATTGCATTATGGTAAGGGAGAGTGTTAATGCACGAAGGGCGATGTCATGCCATATTGTGAGTGTTAATGCACGAAGGGTGATGCCGTGCCATATTGTGAGTGTTAATACACGAAGGGTGATGTCGTGCCACATTGTGAGTGTTAATGCACGAAGGGTGATGTCGTGCCATGTTGTGAGAGTTAATGCACGAAGGGTGATGTCGTGCCATTTCTATTGATCTGATAGTGATATTGAGAGTAAAATCACGAAGGATGATGCCATGCATTTTTCCTTTACTGTTTTTACTGGTTCTTATTGATTCATAGTACATTGACTGTTCAAGTTACCATTCTACTGCAGTTCTCTATCTTGTATTTCCCTCAGCAAGTTTCCCCTCCCAACAGTACATGTTTAGTTATTACTGTTGTTTTCTTGTACATATATTGTTATCTGTACAGGTTTATTTATGTGGGTGTCTTGTCATAGCCTCGTCACTACTTCATCGAGGTTAGGCTCGACACTTACCAGTACATGGGGTCGGTTGTACTGATACTGCACTCTGCACTTCTTGTGCAGATTTTGGTACCGGTCCTAGCTGATCGTGAGGCTTAGCAGCTTGGATTTGCGGTCAGGAGACCCAAGGTAGATCTGCTGGCATCCGCAGACCCTGGAGTCTCTTCCTAGTTTTATCATTTACTGTTTCCTTACTCCAAAAAGTGTATTTTTCCTTTTCAGACTCTGTTTGTAGTAAATCATAGTAGCTCGTGAGTTGTGACTCCAGATCCGGGTGGTAGTAATTAATGAAGTTTTTATATTATTCCGCATTCGTTGTATTTTGTTTTAGCTTATTTGTTGTTATTTACTGAATTGAATAAGAATCAGCTTAATAATTCTATAACGTCGGCTTACCTAGCAAGTAGAATATTAGGCGCCATCACGGTCCCGACTATGGGAATTCCGGGTCGTGACATACCGACACCTCCCAAAACACATTACGAACTTAGTTAAGCTTTTAAATCACATCAACCAATGCTAAAAACACGAATTACCCTCCAATTCAAACTTAATGAACTTTGAAACTTCAAACTTCTACAATCGATGCTAAAACCTATCAAATCATGTCTGATTGATCTCAAATTTTGCACACAGGTCATGATCGACATTACAGGCCTACTCTAACTTCCGTAATTAGAGTCCGACCCTGATATCCAAAAGAAGTCCACTCCTGATCAAACTTCTCAAAACCTTCGAATTTCTAACTTTGGCCAAATGACCCCAAAATGACCTACGGACCTCCAAATCCACTTCCGGAGACGCTCCTAAGACCAGAATCTTCATACGGAGCTATTCCCAGACTCGGAATCCCAATCGAACATCGATAACATTGAAATGCACTTCAACCCAAATTTATGAAATCCTTCCAAAATGCCAACTATCCACAATAGGCGCTGAAACGCTCCCGGGTCATCCAAAACTTGATTCGAATATATGCCCAAGTACAAAATCATCATTCGAACTTGTTGGAACCTTCAAATCCTGATTCCGTGGTCGTTTACTCAAAAATCACACCTTAGTCAATTCCTACAACTTAAAGCTTCCGAAATTAAAATTTTCTTTCCAAATTAACTCTGAACATTCCCGAAACTCAATTCCGACCACACGTACAAGTCATAATACCTGAAGTGAAGCTGCTCATGGCCTCAAACCGTTGAACGACGTGCTAGAGCTCAAAACGACTGGTCGGATCGTTACATTCTCTCCCACTTAAACATACGTTCGTCCTTGAACGTGCTAAGAACTGCTCTGGAGTTGTCCAAAATCATTGGTCAACACTTCGTGCACCTACCCGTGCTACCACAACCCAGTTGAACACATTAGCTCGAGCCAATCTGAAGATCTTCCTCTTTATTTAGTCAAGTAAGTCTTAGAGTCAAATTCCAACATCCGAAATTCTCCACCAAGCCTGTTTCCAACATACGAACACCGTATCAATCACTACACACTGCACCAAACACGAGTGTGTACCCTTACTAAATTCTTACCATGCACCGCATGCTTCACATGACCATAATAACAGCCTCCGATAACAATAGCCGAAATTCCACAAATCTGATGCCCACAATACACTTCATGACACGTATAAGTTATGTTCCAACTCTTGAAATGTTGTCACGACAGAAGAGATGTGCAGAAATTCATAACTAACTGCCGAGTCAACAAATCATAGGATTTCTTCTCTTGACAAGAACCATTACCTCATTATGAACTAAATAACGATATTTGCTCTCTAATATGATTCATATAAATCTGATCGCACTGATCCCAGGACAAAAAATCTCGTCTCACCCAGTACAAGTCGTTCTGGAAATAAGCCACCACAAACACTACCAAAGGCCCCATATGATGCTACCATGTGCCAACAATCCACAAACTCGAATGTGGTACAAAAGGAAAACGAACTCTGGAAAGAACTACTCAACCCACGTAACTAATTAAACAGCCGAAAAGGTGTAATGAACCTTCCCCAGAAAATGAGAAACAAAACATACAAGAATAGATATGGAAAACTGTACTCAATATCATACTGTTGCGGCGTTCAACCCGATCCACACATGATATCGTTGCGGCGTGCAACCCGATCCCACCATGATACTCGTGGCGGCGTGCAACCCGATCCAAACAACGTACCTGTGGCGTCCTGCCACCCGATTCACACATAATAATCTAAGAAAACACACCTCGAGCCGTAACGCTCATACTCATGAAATGCCCGAATATCAACCATAAGCACGCCAAGTGCATAATACAAATCCTAGGGAGACGGGTAGCATCATATGCTATAAAACTCAAGCACAACTAAGTGCAATAAATGATCTGTATCTCGAGAGCCATCCTGCTCATCTAACACCACAAGCTACACGGGATCTCAATGCGAGCGTGAATAATCAAACCGCCTCACAACGCACATGGCACAATAGAGATTATACGGAATAGTTGATGACAGAAGTAACATCCAAGGCTTGAATACTCCTACGTAAACAACGCTATGCTGAAATGAACCCATCCGACCTAATATAGAGCTCATATTCATATTTAGATCCATCCACGGACCTCAAGCCGATCCTAATCGCACCGTACTAGGCTAATAACCTTTCAAGGATCCATAATAACCTTTTTTCCCCATGACACACAAGAACAACCGTCAAATCCGGAACAAACATCCACAGTTCACAACCAAATAAATAGAGCGCCTTCCAGGCCTAAACTCTCACATTAGCGATAGTACCAAAATCTACATACTTGGTTTCAATCTTCAATCAATCAAGTAACTATATGTCATACTTATACAATCTTCCCGTGGGATACGCCCCTACGACCTTCCGCACCAGGCAACAAGTCTGCACATCCATACCACCGGCCATACAAATGTTGTCAAGCAAAATTAAGAATCCGCAATCAGTATGCAAAGCTTCTTACACAGGACACCAATCTCAGGTGATGCCCAAGACAATACCAACTTACTCTAACCATATGAATCCTTTCTTGCTCATCCGAGCTCGTGATATTCTCGCCAACACCAAACGGCAACCTTGATCCTCAACTTTCAATTCCCATGTCGTTCATTGTGCCTAGCGTACCAATACGCGACAGTATAAGAATTTCACCATAACTCCTGAACTACTAATAGAATAAATACTTTATCATATAGAAACCTTTTACTTAGCTCATCTCAAAAGAACCATTGCAACACATGACTGAATTCCCATAACCACAGAAAATACAAATCCTCAAGTAGTGGTCAAAACCACCATAACTCTTCCGGGATCCATATACACATAACAGGCCATAATACTCGAATGCCTCCAAATAAAATCAGTTACGGCGGCCGTCAAACCTCGCACGCACCGCCACACACCACATGTATAACTTAACAAGCTGAAGTAACTGATCATTGCCACCATTATTCCAATTCAACCCTTGCTAACCGATCCGACTTCTTCTAATTTATTCCGGACTTTCCTTAGGAATAATAATAGCTCTATCCAAACATCATGAACCCAATCCCACACTCATCCTGAGTGGACCTCATTTCACGAGACCACGTTGTCTCACAACCCACAAACCATCTCATACTCTTCTTGTGCGCATATTCACATCTTCCACTGGTACACCTATTCTGATAATTTCCCTATGATTCCAAAGTTATTTTCTCCCATTCTTCCACTGCTACGCCGCATACCAAAGATAACATAGAACACTCCAAGCCCCCGCTGCAACAGCTCGATACTTAACCATACTACGGACTCAAAATCCTTAGGCACCACACTTTAACTTTTGAATCCACTAGGACCATTGTTGAAAGTTACCCACTCTAACTTGGTCCTGAATATAATCAAACCCCAAGAATCTGCTAGCACATGAACACCCTCTCAAAGAAGCACTGTCAGGACCCAAGTTCCCCTCCGTTGGGTATCGTGATGGCACCTAATCTTAGGGACTAGGTAAGCCTAATATTTACTGAATAATAACAATAATAAATAACATCTAACAACTTTTGAAATAGAAATCTCTACAAAATTTACAATTCCCAAAACCGGTAGTATAAGTCATAAGCTTTAAAGAGTTTGTTACAATTTTCTAAATACAACTATTTGAAATAAAGTAAACAGTGTGAATACAAATCAGAAGGTGACTCTGAAGCCTGAGAACGTAGAAACAGGTTTACCTTGAATCTCCACAGTAACAATCCGCATAGCTAACTAATGATCAACTGACTTCGAAAATGCCTGGATCTGCACAAAAATATGCAGAAGTATAGTATGAGTACACCACGGCGGTACCCAGAAAGTACAAGACTAACCGTAGTGGAGTAGTGACGAGGTACAGTCAAGACACCTACTGGACTAAATAACCTGAACAAGTATAAGTATAGAAACAACAGAGTATGATATCTACGGGCCTCAATACCTGAAACCTAACACTTGGCATCTCGTGCCCTCATTACACCTCATAACCGCACTGATGACTCGCGTGCCAAATATAGCCATTCTCACATAGAAGGCAAGTAAGCAAGGATGCGCATCTATACTCAACAATATCAAGGAAACCTCTTATCCGATAAGAGTGCTTAACTACGTGTATGCTTGTGCAAGTATCCTAACATAGTTCATACCAACTAATGAGCATAAGGAAAAGAACACACAGCACGTAGAATATTTTCTCACAACTTTAACAAGATAAAGCTCACACAGATAAGTGTACCACTACACAAATATCAACAACAAGAATGCCCTCAGGCCATTACAAATCATCACAAATAAATCCCTGACATAGCCACCTTGTATCGTCACGTGTACAATAGTAAAGTAAATGTCTGCCTTGTCTCGCCTCATGCGTAACCCACATATATGTATCCTGCCTTGTCACGCCACATGTGCAAATATCAATAATAACAATAGCATGGCAGAAACCTCGTGAAACACCATAACAAAGAGATGTCAACAAAGGTCACTCCCGAGATACCATCTCGTAGTCCCAAAAGTAAATGCTCAACAGGGGATCTCCCGAGGTACCGCCTTGTAGTCCCAAAAGTAAATATGCAAGACAGGGGGGATCTCCTGAGGTACCGCCTCGTAGTCCCAAAGTAAATATGCAAGACAGGGGGATCCCCCGAGGTACCGCCTCATAGTCCCAAAGTAAATATGCAAGAACAACAAGTACAACAGCAACAATAACACTAATACAAGGGTACGACAAATAAATCAACTCAGAAATTCCAGAACTCAAAGGAACGGAGGAATTAATTCACAAGGAGTGGCCAAAATAGAGAATGCTGGTCATAATAAGAACAACTCAACAAGAAAGGAAATATTATGCAACAACGGTCCACAATGTACAGTTCGACAACGAGGAAGCTAACACAAGGCGAATAATTCCAAATAAGGACAACTCAACTAAAATATAGGATATCTAACTTCTTTTTAAGGTTGGCAAATTAAGAAAGAGATACAACAAATTCAATTAGGGATAAGCAGCAGAAAGATAATCATTGCCTCAATTAAGGATGAACAATTACAAAAGAGATAATTATAACTTCAAATAAAGATAAGCAGTTAGGGGAAAGAGAACATAGCAATAGAAGAGATAACAATTTCAGTTAAGGCACGGATGAATCAAATAAGCATCAAGGGTGAATCATGAAGCAATTAATTCTAATTAAAGCAGACAGAGGTGAAACTAGTAATTAAGAGACATATTCATAACATAACAACTGCATAATCAGTGAATACAAGGACCTAAGAACCCTAAAAGGCCAACTTTCCACAAATAAGTTCGAGCACGTACTCGTCACCTCGCGTACACGGACTACAATTAGCATAGAAGACTCAAATTCTAAGGGACAGTTCTCCCACACGAAGTTAGGCAAAATACTTACATCGAACCAAGCTCAATCAATCAGTAAGAATACCCTTTCCTCGATTATCCGAATCTGAGTGGCCCAAATCTAGCCAAACACAATTACATATCATGAATAAAATTACAAGAAACTATTTTAAATAATAAATCTATGACTTTAGCAAAGAATCAAAAATTCATGCCAAAAAGTCGACTCGGGCCCACGTCTCGGAATCGGGTAAAAGTCATAAAATACGAATACCCAATCAACCACGAGTTCACTCGTAGCAAAATTATCCAAATCCGATATCAAAATCCGAATCAAAACTCAAAAATTTATTTGAAGAACTTTCCAACTTTTCCCCAAATTTGTCAACCAAATTCCTTAATTAAATGATGAATTCAACTATAGATTAATGAGATATAACTATAAAAGAGCTCAGAATCGTTACCCACAAGCTTCCTCTGAAAATCCCTCAAAATTTCACCTCAATCCTAGCTCTCTAGCTCCGAAATTGGAGAATGAAATCAACCCTCGCACTTAGCCCTTTTCTGCCCAGCGATTTCCGCTTTTACGGGCTTCCAGTCGCACCTGCGGAAAATCCATCGCAGGTGCAGAAATGACTTAAGTCCTCTGGTCCGCTTCTGCAAGCATAAGGCCGCACGTGCGACCACTAGGTACCCAGACCAGGGCCGTATCTGCGAGCTCCCTTCTGCACGTGCGAGTCCGCACCTGCGGCCACCCCACCACAAGTGCGATTACACTAGAAGATTGAAAGCTTCAGCAACTACACAAGTCCAAATTTCGATCCGTTAAGCATGCGAAACTCACCCGAGGCCCCCGGGACCTCGACCAAACATTTCAACAAGTCCTAAAATACCATACAAACTTAGTCGAGCCCTCAAATCACATAAAATAATGCTAAAACCATGAATCACCCTCCGATTCAAACTTAATGAACTTGAAACTTTAAAATTTCTACAACCGATGCCAAAACCTATCAAACCACGTCCGATTGACCCCAAATTTTGCACACAAGTCATATTCAACATTACGGACCTACTCCAACTTCCGAAATTGGATTTCGACCCCGATATCAAAAAGTTCACTATCGATCAAAATCTCCAAAAATTTGACTTTCGCCATTTCAAGCCTAAATGAGCTACAGAACTCCAAAACACAATCCGGACATGCCCCTAAGTCCAAAATCACAACGGAGCTAACGGAACCGGCCAAACTCCATTCCAAAGTTGTCTTCACACAGTTCCAACTATGGTCAAAATCCTAAGACTTAAACTTCCATTTTTAGGGACTAAGTGTCCCAATTTACTCTGAATTGTCCAGTAACTGAATTCAACTACGCACGCAAGCCAATACACATAATACGAAGTTGCTCGGGACCTTATGCCGCTGATCGGGAATTAAATTCTCAAAACGACCGGCTGGGTCATTACAAGCACCCGGATGAATCACTCCTTGTAAATCACCTCTACACGAAGCATAAATCCTGAGTCTTCCTCAAGCCTGAATATGAATTGATAAGGCCAATTATAGCACACATTCCTCAAATCCCTTTCTCAAATTACCATTGATGTTTCTCTTTCCCTTGGTCATAATAACCCACCAATATGCTAATAACCTAAAACCTCACAAGTAGACAACCATGCAATCCAATCGTAGGCGGTGGAGCTCTCCCACTTATCTTCAAGCTATCATCGCATAACTCTGGAACTCACCAAGATTCCTTATCCCCCATTGACGTGATCTTTCACAATCAACCCGCCAATTCCTCGAAATCCTTCTGTTAAATATTTTATGAACACTCTAAATCACTAGCCATATTCACCTATTCGATCCCGTACTGGATAACCGGTAGAATTCTTGGTAAAAGCTTCCTCGACACCACGCAACCGCCAGCCTGCTCACAGAACATAACACACCTGTGGAAAGTCCATGCCGACACCTTCCAACGACGTTGCACTGAGTACCATTACTATGAAATTCTTAAAATATCCTGAGCTCGTGCTCATTCACCAGCTGTACAAGCCCGTTCACTCCCCATTGACATCAACTAAACGTGTGGGGATACATTCCAATCCAAAGTCATGGTGTATCCTTCTTCATATCAAGGAACTCCTTTCCTTTGTATCCATCCTTCCTCCGTATAGTAGCCAATATTCAAAATTAAGCCTGTAGACCTGGTCACCATCCACCATGAATCCCAAATTACTCTAAAATTTCCTCAAGGCGTGTATCTATCCTACCACATAACCCATATGCTACTCTGTCACTCTCCCACTTTGGTCAAACCCTCTCCTTTAAGCAACTACCCGACTTCTGTTTCTCACACTTGGCCTTAACTCAATATATATCTCTATAGCACTTGAACCAATAGATCGCCACCAACTTTAAACCTTCCCCAAGATCATCTTCCTTAAGCCCTCAACACCCGGACCACCGATTAAGTCCTGAACCACCGCACATTGTGATCTCTGACAATCGCTTCCCCATCACTATTTCACACTACCCTGCCCCGAAGGTAAATTGATGAAGACCATAACATCGGCGAACTTAACACATTCAATCCAGGGTGACGACACCACATCACATATGAAAATTCCACCATGCTCGAAATACCAAGTCTCGTTACTCCGTCAACCCAAACATGAACATTCATAGTCCGATTGCCTTTCCTTCACCAGAAATACAATACTGGATCTCTGAATCATGCACTGAGTAAACCACCTTCCAAGTCATTTACTGCTTCGACGCATAGACAAGCATCCTACCATTACACAAACACGGTATGATAGCAATGCACGAATCGTCATAACAATCAATGCCAAACCTCAAAATCTTAGGTAATACTGATACTGAGCTGCAATGATAGAACGGCCTTCCGCAAGGCGACGACAATAGCCTAATCAAATACGCAGGGAGAAACATCCTGCACCACATCTGTAGTACCATTAAAATTCCTCAATTCCCAATTTAGAACAAGCGCTTCATGTCGCATAAGACTGAATAGGAAGGGAATGAAGGCATAAGCCTCAAAGGAATCGAATCGCACGATGAGGAATCAAGAAGGAAAGTGTTCCTAACAGTCCTTTAGCCTCTCGAAGATAAGTACAGACGTCTCTATACCGATCCGCAAGACTATACTAGACTCACTCATGACTCGTGAGACCTAATTGAACCTAGTGCTCTGATACCAGATTGTCACGACCCAAAATCCATTAAAGGTCGTGATGGCACCGAACACCGCTGTCAGGCAAGCCAAAAATAAATACTTAACTTGGTTCTCATTTTAATATTTTTTGAAATCATATTTCCTTCATTTAAATAGTAAAGGTGAAATTTACAGAGTAAATAATAATATTTTTTAATAATTTAAATACAGGACAACCCATAATCACCACAAAACCCGGTGTCACAAGTGCATGAGCCTCAACTTGGAATATAAAATAAAATACACAATATGTCTGGAATACAGATTTGGACAGGAGAAATATAAATACTCTGAAGGAGACTCCGCTGGCTGCGGATCGTAGTACAGAAAGCAGCTCACCTAAGTCCCCGTCATAACCGCGCCTCTGTGTCCACAAGGCCACTAAACATAAATGTACCTGCACAAAAATGTGCAGCAAGTGTAGTATGAGTACGTAAATCAACACGTACCCAATAAATATCCCGCCTAATCTTGAAGAAGTAGTGATGAGGGGTCGACTTCGACACTTACTATGGACTATAAATAAAATATCAATGATATAATTAAGCATGGATTACGTAGAACGGTTGTAAGGGCAATATCATGAAATAAGTAAATAATTCTTTTGTTCATAAGAAATTTCCAAATTTATTTTCCTCATTTAACATTTTTGTATCTCGGGCCAATGAAAACAGTATCAATTATAATCAATTCTAAAGATATATCATGCGCAAATCATGCCGAGGTCGTACGGCCCGATCCAACATAAATATTTAAAATGTGCACTGCTGAGGGTCGAACGGCGCGAACCATAGATGCATCGATTTAATCTGTCGAGGCGTTCGGCCCGCTCCACGAAAGAGAAAATACAATTTAAAACAACCAAATTCAAGATTTATTAAGGACAACTGATAGTAGGCTATAATTATGTAGTTTAGCTACTATTTGCACTCTAACTTAGCTGCACTTTATTGATATTTGAATGTTAAATGATAACAAATTGCTCTAATTCAGAACTTTATGCTTTGCAGGAGCAATTCCGGGCTATGAGACGTTAAAGAGTGTTTTGGAGCTAATATGGAGCATTGAAGGACAATTGGAGGTTAGCGCACTTAAAAAGAAGAAAGAAAAAAATGTTGCAGAAAATCCTCCAGGTGCATGGTCAATGCGTGGCCGCGCACTGGGCCGCGCATGTCAGGCAGAAACTGGCCAAAGTACGCGGCCGATGCGGGGTTGATGCGCGGCCGCGCACGTGCTTCCGAGAAACATTGTCCAAGGACAATTTTGTAATTTGAGAGGCGACTAAACTTGACCTATATGAAGCCCAGCTCGCCCAAAAAGAGGATATCTCTATTTTTAGAAGAACTTTGGAGGCAAGAACACAAAAAGGAGCAAGACGGAGAATTCTCCTACGAGTTTTTCATCTTCTTCTTCTTAATTCCATTGTTGGTTATGATTTTTTATATTGTAATCGTGCATAGTAGTATGAGTATCTAAACCCGTCATCTAGGGTTGATGGAACTAATTGTTGGATGAAGTCTTGATTATGTTTTGATATAATTGAGTTGTTTTTACTCTATAATTTCTCAACTATGTGTTTCTTGTGAATAATTAAAAGGGCCCTTGATTAATCATGTCTAGTTGTCTAGTGTTGCTTGAGAAAGAACACTTGATTAGATTGTTGTTGAACAATGCCACTTTCTAGTAAGTTAAGAGATTAATTACTTGAATTTAAAAGCGGGATTAGAGATAAAGAAGCTTTGGTGTGATATTTATGAGTTGTACAAATTGTCAACTAGAGTAGTTCGAGAGAATGCTTCTAGTAAATTATCGTAACTGATCGAGATATAAGTACGGTAAGCAAGAACTCATCATTTGCCGTCTCGACCCCGGCACTGTCTCCGATCAAGATTGATGTACTAAGGAAGTTTCCTTTTCCTCGCATTTTTCTTTATTTTATTTGTGTGGCATGGGGACATGCCACCATTTTAAGTGTGGGGTGGGGTATTTTATATGTATGTTGTATGTATTGAGTTATGTAGAGTAGTGTAGTTTCGTTAGTTAACTAAATATTAAAAAAAAAAAAATCTTCAAAAGTTTCGATTTGTCCCGACGATGGATATCATTTGACGAGTTTCTTGAGGGATTCAAATCGAAGAAAAAAACACAAAAAGATTTTCTTTTGTTAGGAGTGTATCAATTCCCCCTTCGTTTTTCTTTGGGCCACAGTTCTTTTTCAAGGGTTTCGTTTGAACCGGGTGTAGTTAGTTTTTTTTTAATTTTTTTTAAGTTAGGAACCCTTGGGCTATGGGCTGAATTGAAAATATGATCTCTTAACTTCATTATGCCTTGAATATAGCGGGTACATTAGTGTGACGCTTAGGCTCAATTGTTGAATCTTGTAAGAGTGCCTTAAATTGTATGTTCTTAACTTGGCTTAAGTACCCTCACTAGAGTGTTTTGATGATCCAATCTGGAGTGACTCTTGTACCATGTGTGTGTGAGGCTTGTTGTATTCTGTGCACTGCATTTGATGCCTAGAACTTGCCCCGTGTGTTTGCAAAGTGAAATTGTAGTCTTATTCAGTCTTGGAAGTGATATAGGCATTTCTTTGTTGAGTCATATATATATTCCACCCGCCTAATTGTTATGTATCGTAGTTAACCCCTTTGAGCCTATAATCTTGTTTCTTTGGCAACCACATTACAACCCTTATCCCTTTATTTGAATTAACCATCTATTTGAACATGTTCACCTCTCATGAGCGCTTGAATTGCTATGAACTTGTAAAGGTTAAAGTGTGGGGTGGTTGGTGGGGCTTTTGAGTGGAACTAATGAAACAAGGAGAAAGGTACACTGTGTTGAAAAATAATATTTGTATTGTGGTGAATACTATTCCTTTGATGGCTTTTGATGTAATTGTTCTTAAAGAAGTATGGGGTAATATACGTTGATATAAAGGTGGAGTGTTGGTTTGACAAAAGTATGGACTTGAATGTTAAAGTATATGTATTAAAGTGCTTAGGGAGGTGTAGTCACACTTATAGCCAAATATATCCTACCCGACCCGCAGCCTACATTACAACCAAATAAAGTCCTACTTGATCCTAGACTGAATGAGCTCGATTAGTAGAGTAGTACACTACGGGAAAGCCTATGGAGCATCTTATGTGGCACAAGAATATCGTTTCTGAGGGTGAGTGAATTCTGTCTATTTTGAAGTCCCTCATTGTGCGTGAATGTTATTGATTGTGGAATGAGTCTCTTTTGTTGTGAGCAGACACTTGATTCATGAAAGAAAGGTAATTCTTGACCTCTGCGTTAGAGTAAGTGAGTAAGTTAGGAATATTGCGTGGTGCGTGGGAGTCAACTCTTGAGGTGAAGATGTTACACTATTGTGCTCAATCTATGTGAAATATTCTTGGTGTGATGAGTTAGGGAAATCACTTAGTGAAGTTAGGCCTCTATAGAGTGTGGTTTGATTACTCGGGGACGAGCAATGGTTTAAGTGTGGGGTATTGATAATAGGCTATAATTATGTAGTTTAGCTACTATTTACACTCTAACTTACCTGCACTTTATTGATATTTGAATGTTAAATGATAACAAATTGCTCTAATTAAGAACTTTATGCTTTACAGGAGCATTTTCGGGCTATAAGAAGTTTAAAGAGTGTTTTGGAGCTAATATACAGCATTGAAGGACAATTGAAGATTAGCGCGCTTAAAAAGAAGAAAGAAAACAATACTGCAGAAAATCCTCCAGGTGCGCGGTCTATGCGCGGCCGCGCACTGGGCCGCGCATGTCAGGCATAAACTGGCCAAAGTGCGCGGTTGATGCGCGGCCTCACACGTGCTTCAGACAAAAATCGTCCAAGGCCAATTTTGTAATTTGAGAGGTGACTAACCTTGACCTATATGAAGCCCAGCTCGCCCAAAAAGAGGGTATCTCTGTTTTAGAAGAACGTTGGAGGTAAGAACACAAAAAGGAGCAAGACGGAGAATTCTCCTACGAGTTTTTCATCTTCTTCTTCTTAATTCCATTGTTGGTTATGATTTTTTATATTGTAATTGTTCATAGTAGTATGAGTAGCTAAACCCGTCATCTAGGGTTGATGGACCTAATTGTTGGACGAAGTCTTGATTACCTTTTGATATAATTGAGCGGTTTTTACTCTATAATTGTTCAACTATATATTTCTTGTGATTAATTGAAAGGACCCTTGATTAATCGTGTCTAGTTATCTAGTGTTGCTTGAGAAAGAATACTTGATTAGATTGTTGTTGAACAATGCCACTTGCGAGTAAGTTAAGAGATTAATTGCTTGAATTTAAAAGCGGAATTAGAGATAATGAAGCTTTGGTGTGATATTTATGAGTTGTACAAATTGTCAACTAGAGTAGTTCGAGAGAGTGCTTCTAGTAAATTATCGTAATTGATCGAGAGATAAGTACGGTAAGCAGGAACTCATCATCATTTTAGAGTGTTACGGCGAGATTATAGCTAACGTGTCAGGAATTAATCCGACAATTGGGGAAATCAATAACCTTAGATTCTTTTACCCTTGAATTCAACTTCATTCTTGCTTATTGATAGTTTTTATTGTTATTTTTCCTTAGATAAATAATTTCTGTTAATTATCAAATAAAATCTCAAACTCTGAAAATTGTCTGAGCTTATCATTAGTGATACTAAAAGTTGTAGCAAATAGGTTAGTTCCCTGTGGGATTCGACTCCGAACTCTTGAATCGGATTATTTTTGCATAAGGCATAGTTGGGCGTGATTAAATTTGGTGCCGTTGTCGGGGAACTAACGGTGTTATTTATTACAATTTGGAAGAATTGCTAGGATTTTTAGTTTAGATCAATTTTCTGTGGTGTTAAAAAATATTTCCATTGAAATTCTCACGTTTAAACTCTTTTGTGACTCAGGTATATGCCTAAAAGCTCCTTGAGAACTGGAACTTTTTGAAGGACTCTCAGATCCCGAGAAAGCATTCAGGGCATTGAATCGGGCTAACAAGAAGGGCAAATAGCTAAAACAAGACGAACAATTCGAAATTGAAATGTACGACGTCGAGAACGTCAACGAGAACAATAGGAATGATCAAGTTGACCCAAACATCGGAGTGGTAGCACCTCTTGTGCCGGAAGCTGCTCTATATGATTAACTGCAACCAACTGCTGATAACCTGGCCACCACAATTGCAGTCCCTCCGATATAAGCGGAGACGTTTTAGATTACCAAGAACATGCTCCACTTGCTGAAAAATAAAGGGATGTTATCTGGGTCGTACATCGAAGACCCACAACAACATCTGAAGAACTTTCTATCAATTTGTGTCACTCAAAGACAGCCGAATGTGACTCCTGAAGCAATCAGATTATTACTATTCCCATTCTCAGCGACTGGGAGGCTTAAACTTGGCTGAATTTGCTCCCAATAAACTCCATTGCTACTTGGGAGGAACTAGTCAAGCAGTTCTTAAACAAGTTCTATCCACCCAACAAAACTGCGAGGTAAATTGATGAGATATTGCAATTCAGGCAGAAACTGACTGAAACCTTGTAGGAAACCTGGGAAAGGTTTAAGGGTATGCTGGTGAAGTGTCCACACCATGGCATCCCAGATCCGATGCTTGAACAGAGATTCTATATGCGTTTAGCTGACGGTCTGTAGGCCAATGTAGATGCTTCAGCTGGGGGTGCATTCTTGAGCAAAACATTCACAGAGTGTAAGATTCTTCTTGACAAGATGGCTCAAAATTCAGGCTGGATGATGAGAGATACAACACTCACTCCAATAGTGCATTCTGTTGCTCTTGACCCAAACAATACAAATGCAGAAAACATAGCCACTCTCATGACCCAAATGAGCTTGTTAACAAAGAAAATTGATGAGATGGGTATGAAACAGGTGCACATTGTTGATACGACAAATGGAGGCCTACGCACTCCCTGCATAAATCAGTCATATGTTTGCTCATGAAGTGGAGAGAATGATAACCATGGCTTCAGAGAAGACATGAATTACGTCAATAATTTTGGGGGTCAGAGGCAAAGTGGACAGCAATGGGGACCTCAAAATCAGCAGTACAGACCAACCCTCAAAGGTTGGCAAAGCAAAAGAAAGATGATCAATATAGGAAATTCATGGAAATGCTTAGACAAATTCAATTGAATATTCTGCTGATGGATGGTTTGAGGGAAATGTCAGGCTATGCAAAAATGATGAAGGATCTGATGTCTCAAAAATTTGACTTCCAAGACCTGTCTACTGTTACTCTAACTCAAACTTGCAGCACGGTAGTGACAAGACCTATGGCTCAAATATTGTCTGATCCCGGTAGTTTCACTATCCCATGCACCATTGGAAATTAAGCTTTTGCTAAAGCATTGTGTGACTTAGGAGCCAGTATCAACTTGATGCCTTTGGCAATCTATACAAAATTAGGCATTGGCAGAGCTAGACCGACCTCAATGTTGTTACAACTGGATGATCGCACAGTCAAAAGGCCGACAGGAATTCTGGATGATGTGCTCGTCCAAGTGGGGAAGTTTGTATTTCCTGCTGACTTCATTATTCTTGACTGTCAAGTTGACGAAGAAATACCAATAATTTTGGGGAGGCCGTTCTTAGCCACTGGGAGAGCATTGATCGACTGTGAGATTGGAGAGCTAAAAATGAGGTTGAATAATGAGGAAATAATATTCAATGTTCAATAATCTATGAGGAAGCCCAGCGAATTTGCAAATTGTTCACTAGTGGAGGCGGTGGATGTAATACTACAAGAGGAGGATGAGACCTTTAATGTCAAAGATCCGTTAGAAGCTTGCTTGATGAATTTGGAAGATGTGGATGGTGAAGAGTTGGCAGAGTGGGTCATGGATCTCGAAGGTCAAGGGTTCTGGAAAAGGGAACCCCAGTTCGAGCCACTACACTTAGAAGAAAGGGCAACACCACCTGCAAAGCCATCAATAGAGGAGCCACCATAATTGGACCTGAAACCGCTTCTAGGTCACCTCAGGTACGCTTTCTTAGGGACTAACTCTACTTTACTTGTTATTATCTCATCCTGTTTGTTATCTGTGCAGGTAGAACAACTCCTATGGGTGTTACAGGAATGTAAGACTGCTATTGGTTGGACCATGGTAGATATAAAGGGTATCAGCCCGGCCTTTTGCATGCACAAGACTCTCTTAGAAGAAGGGCACAAACCTTCCAGAGAACATCAAAGAAGGCTGAACCCGAACATGAAAGAAGTGGTGAAGAAAGAAGTGATCAAGTGGTTAGATGCGGGTATCATCTTCCCCACCTCTGACAGTAACTGGGTCAGCCCAGTTCAGTGTGTGCTAAAAAAGGGTAGAATGATGGTCGTGCAAAATGAGAATAACGAGTTGATCTCGATTCGTACAGTCACGGGTTGGCGAATTTGTATGGATTATAGAAAACTGAACACAACCACCCGAAAAAACCATTTCCCCTTGCCATTCATTGACCAAATGTTGGATAGGTTGGCTGGGCGGTCTCACTTCTGCTTTTTAGATGGATATTCGGGGTACAATCATATCTCAATAGCCCCTGAAGATAGAGAGAAAGCATCCTTTACTTGTCCATATGGCATATTTGCCTTTCGAAGAATACCGTTTGGCCCGTGCAATGCACCGGCTACATTTTAGAGGTGTATGTTAGCCATTTTCACTGATATGGTGGAGGATATTATGGAAATCTTTAAGGATGATTTCTCAGTGGTGGGGGATTCATTCGAAGACTGTCTTCATAATTTAAGAAGAGTATTAAAAAGGTGTGTAGAGATAAATTTAGTGATGAACTGGGAGAAGTGCCATTTTATAGCACAAAAAGGTATAGTGTTGGGGCATCGAGTGTTCAGTAAAGATATTGAGGTCGACCATGCTAAGGTTGATGTGATTGAGAAGTTTTCATCGCCCACTTCGGTCAAGGCAATGAGAAGTTTCCTTGGGCACGCCGGGTTCTACAGGCGATTTATAAAAGATTTCTCAAAAATTGCTAACCCCTTATGTAAACTCCTTGAAAAGGATCATCCCTTTGTGTTCTCTAATGATTGCAGGTTGGCATTTGAGGAGCTGAAAAAGAGACTGGTGACTGCACCAATCATTGTTGCACCCAACTTGGAGCAACCGTTCGAGCTCATGTGTGACGCGAGTTATTATGCTATAGGAGCAGTCCCGGGGCAGCAAAAGGACAAACTGGTGCACCCCAATTTATTATGCAAGCAGAATGCTAAGCGGTGCACAACTTAATTATACCGTGACTGAGAAAGAGATGTTGGATGTGGTGTTTGCATTCAACAAATTCAGGTCTTATTTGATTGGTTCAAAAGTGATTATTTATACTGACCATGCAGCACTTAGGTACTTGATAGCAAAGAAGGAGTCAAAGCCACATTTGATCCGTTGGGTTCTGTTGCTGCAAGAATTTGATTTGGAGATCCGTGATAGGAAAGGGACAGATAACCAAGTGGAAGACTACCTTTCAAGGTTGGAGGGAGCTGAAAAGAAAGTAGAGGTTGAAGATATAACTGAGACATTCCCGGATGAACAATTACTAGCAGTGGCAATGGAGGAGATGCCATGGTATGCTGATATTGCTAATTATTTGGCAAGCGGTATTGTACCTTATGAACTCTCTTCGATTCAAAAGAAAAAGTTCTTTCGTGATTGTCGGTCTTATTACTGGGATGAACCTTTACTTTTTAAAATATGTGCAGATAACATGATCCGGAGGTGTATCCCCGAGAAAGATCAATCTTCTGTTTTGCAGGCTTGCCATGCTTCACTATATGGTGGGCACTTTGGAGGAATTCAAACAGCGGCAAAGATGTTGGAGTCGGGTTTGTATTGGCCAACTTTATTCGAGGATGACTATGCTTAGGTGAAAAGTTGTGATGAGTGACAAAGGACAGGCAACATATCTCGCCATCACGAGATATCGATGACTACAATTCAAGAGGTGGAAGTATTTGACATGTGAGGGATTGATTTTATGGGACCATTTATCAGCTCGTATGGTAACAAGTACATCTTGGTAGCAGTTGACTATATCTCCAAATGGGTTGAAGCTATGGCCCTTCCAACAAATGATGCCAAAGGAGTGACAGGCTTTCTAAAGAAAAATATTTTCACACGTTTTGTCACTCCGAGAGCTATAATCAGTGATGGTGGAACCCATTTTTGCAATAAAGCATTTGCAGGGCTGTTAGAAAAGTATGGAGTTTGCCATAAGGTTGCCATACCTTACCACCCACAAACGAGCGGGCAAGTGGAAGTATCCAACAGGGAAATCAAAAATGTCCTGACCAAAATAGTGAATGCGACAAGGACTGATTGGGCAAAGAAGTTGGATAATGCATTATGGGCATACCGCATAGCATTTAAAACTCCAATTGGTATGTCTCCAGACAAGTTGGTGTTTGGAAAATCATGCCATCTTCTGGTGGAGCTTGAGCATAAAGCCTTATGGGTACTGCGGCAGTTAAACTTGGATATGGAAACCATAGGCATAAGTAGAGTCATAGAGCTACATGAACTCGAGGAATTTTGGTCCCATGCATTCGAGAATGCAAGATTGTACAAAGAAAGGATGAAGATGATGCATGATAAGCACATTCTAGATCGGAACTTCAAACCCGGAGATCTAGTGTTGTTATATAACTTGAGATTAAGATTGTTTCCGGGTAAGCTGAAATCTAGATGGTCAGGACCATTTAGAGTTGTGCAAGTGTTCTCAAGTAGAGCAGTAGAAATTGAGTCCGACGATGGAACGAATAGGTTTAAAGTGAATGGGCAAAGGTTGAAACACTACCTTGGAATGGTTAAAGAAAAAGGGGAGAAAGTTGTGATGTCTTTGGAAGAGCCCCAATATGTGAGCGAAGTGCAATCATGAAAGCCTGCGTCATGCCGCGACGTTAAATCAGGTGCTTCCTGGGAGGCAACCCATGGTTTTGTTGTAATTCGTCGTGCCGCGATGTTAAATCAGGCGCTTCTTGGGAGGCAACCCAATATTTGTTCTTTGTTCTTATTTTTCGTGTTTGATTTTGAACGCTGAAAGTATTGACAGGTCTATTAGTGTGCATGGATGAAATTGTGTGCGCCAGAAGGACTCGGGGTGAAGAAATCCATCCAGAGATAGGTAAAAAGTGGCTAAAAGGAAGATATTTCGGAGGACAAACGTGCGCGGCCACGCACAGGCCGCGCACTTTCGGACCCCTACTGTTGCACATGCGCGGCCGCACATTGACCGCGCATGGACCGCACATTTTTCGACCTCCACTGCCCCATGTGCGTGGCCGTGCATGGACAGTGCACTAGGCGCCGTTTTTAGGTTATTTCATTAGTTAATTTTAATTTTTTTTTCTCCCTTACTAATAACTGACCCCCC